>JAAVTI010000803.1:0-23534 GCA_011947335.1 Phytophthora constricta
GAAGGGGGGCGTGGTGATTCCCCGACCGTTTAGTGAGACGCACCATACATTTGAGCGCAACACAACACTGCACTGGGATTTCTTAACCTTGGGTGACTCTTTTGGTACATCTCGGTACGTGCTCGTCCTGAAGGACGAGGCTACGCACTTTGTCGAGTTGGTGGCCTGTGACGGCCCAACATCAGAGGTGGCAGCTGCCGCCATCCTTGACTGGCACAGCCGCTACGGTGTGCCCCAAGTATGGGTCAGCGACTCGGGATCCCACTTTAAAGTAAAGTGATCGCCGAGTTGAACCGCCGATTAAAAGGCCGTCAAGAATTTATTCTAGCCTACTCACCATGGAAGAACGGCACTGTGGAGCGTGTGAACCGTGATATCCTGCAAGTTTTAAAGGCTTTGGCTTTGAAATTAAAGATCAGTGTGCATGACTGGCCTTATCTACTGCCGCTGGTGCAGTCCAGCATAAATCACTCCCCGGTTTCATCGCTCGCCAACCAAGCCCCAATTGAACTGTTCACTGGCTTACCATGCCCCAGCCCACCAGATACCGTTTTCTTTCCAGGGGGAAGGGACATGTTGCAACACTAAAACAACCCCAACAACGCACCGAACAGTACCTCGCTGATCTACGAGGCGCTATCGAGCAGATGCACAAGGCCGTAATGCCGAGCGCAAACGTCAGTCTAAAAGGTATCGGTCGCGGCCCCACTACGAGCAGCAAGTAAACTTTTCGATCGGCGACTACGTTCTACGATCACGTGTTGATGAAAAATTGCACGCTAACAAGCTACGAGTTATGTGGGTCGGACCGTACCGTGTGGTTGGCAGTACCGACTACTTTTCACGATCGAGCATCTAGTGAATGGAAACACGATGGATGTTCACCCATCTCGCTTAAAGCTATACAGTGACGATACACTTGATGTGAGCGCAGAGCTACTTGATCATATCGCATCCCAAGGGACAATTCTCGCTGTAGAAGCGATTGCGAATCATCGATTCAACTCAGACATGCAAGCGTATGAGGTTAAAGTTAACTGGCAAGGACTCGAAGCGATTGAGGCATCGTGGGAGCCACTAAAGACGATAGGCGAAGATGTACCACGACTCTTGCTAGAGTATGCAAATCTAGCAAACGACAATGATTTCCTACTCGCAGTGACGACCACCATTGAGGGCAAGCAGCCGGAACACCTAAAACAGCGCAGGAGCTGAGATTTAGCAAGATCCTATCGAAGATCATATGAAATGTGAAAGGTTGCGTGCCTTACGCTAAGATCCAAAGTATGCAGCAATTGGATATGCATTATACGACCGCCACACATATATAAGTGAAGTTTCAGAGCCTGAGATACACTGTGGACAATGAAACATTGCATCACAGTGTTGTCAAGCATTCATTGGCTAATAAGCGGAAATTCACGATGTGATTGGATAAAACTGATTTAGTGGGAATCGATGCAAATCTTGGGATCACAACCTGTAACACTGCAACGCGTTGAAGTCGGTGCACTGGCTATGACAATAATGTGTGACGAGGCACGCGACTGGACTACGTCTGTCAACAATAAGAAACGAGGCGTTGGATAGCTTGGAGGGCAGTGTGATGATGCATGGCAACAAATCGCAACAGGAGTCAGCTCCTCCAACCCTCGCTGGCATTGTTGATGCGAGGGTTGCTCGCATCATACTGAAGCAGCTCCTCGGCAGGATTGCAACCCGCAGCCACGAAGAAGGAAGGCACGCAAGGGCAATATCCTGGTTGGGCTGCGCTTCAACATGCAACCAGGTTGATTGCAAGGATGGCTCTCCCTGGACTGCCAAGGTGGCAGGAGAGAGCGCTCGCGGACCAGAGCTAGACCGAGAGTTTAGTTCACTTTGTATTTTGCAACCTAGTCAACAATACACGCTGACATTTTCTGGGAGTTCCAGCTCCCAAGTTGTGAGCACGTCACAGCTCTCCATATCTCAACCTTGCTTCGGACGTCGCCGTTGTCGGCGTCAAGGATAACTGTCGGTGTTGTGACAGTAGTCCGTGATGGTCTCAGTCTTTGGAAAGAAAATAAGTTGATTATTAGTTAGTGGACGTCTCGTTTTGCTGGCGGTTGTTTCATACTACGGCTGTGGAATCCAAACTCCATGTTCTGGGGGGCAGTCGCGATCGCGAGGGCTCGTTAAAGCCCAGGCGCCGCAGGACTGTGGCCACAGCTTCGCCGTCGATGGTAAATTCGGTGGAGTGCTGGAATAAAAGTGCAATGACGATTGAAGGAGCCTGTCAAGTTTTAAGTGCTTGGTTGGTCCACGTCGGCTTTATGAAAATGAATTGAATTCCGAAGCCTCTACGTTGCGTGAAAGTAATCGCAGTATGCACCCCCACAGTAGCAGCAATATTTTTCGACGTCTACGCTGTGGCTTTACCACGCGAGGCTTGGGGAAAAGCAACAATCTCCATTGTAGTCGTGTTGCAAACGCCTTGCTTCATGGTAGCCAGCCACAGCGACTGCTGAATAATATGTGACGATCACTAGAGCCTAAAATCAACTAGGGGATATTAGGCTACGTGCACCGTGACGCGGAATTTGCGAAACACAGACGTATTTCACTAACCACATGCTTGATTAAGCTGTCAAAAGAGAGAATAATAGATGTGGTGAGAAATTGAAATGCTCATTTGGTATGAAGGGCACAACGGCGCAGTTACAACCTAACTGCGCAAGGCATGAGTGCACTAAAAAGAGCAGGGTGCAAAGTCCCAGTAATTAAAGGTGAGCCGTACACGGTACTGCTGGTGCTGCCGAGTTGGCTAGAGCTAATGCTGCTCCTACGACTGTCTCTACTCTCACAGAATGTCTTTAGGGGGACTTGCACTCTTCTTCCCTCCCAACATTCCAATGAGATAGGACGTATTCGTCAACAGTCTGCCAAAGCCGTTCGAACTCCAACAGCGAGAAATTGCACATTTTCAGGACCCGATTTGGCCCTTGTACACTTAGGCAGCGATCGTACTCGGGAGAAGCCGTGTTAAAACGGCCGGGACCTTGAAGTTGCTGAAAAGGACAGTCCAGTGCAAGTTGCGGGTAGAGCAGTTAGGAAACACCCGGAACTGGGGCAGTTAGGAAACTGCAGGTGCATATCGAAGGCGAGCAAGCTGCGCTGCTCGCTTGCATAAATTCATCAGTCTTACATTTCCTCTCACGAGCACAAGCACTTCCCAACAGGTTATGAGCCCAAACGGTTCCGACAACACCTCGCAACAACCAAGTCAAGGGTCCGGTATCCCAGACACAGACGTTCACGGCCTGAACATGTCTTCCGACCCGTTCGAGTTGTTCGAGGGGGCGCACTCTGTGTCGAGCGCGTCCGAAGCTCACGAAAGGGGCAGTCGGAACTCCGATGCAAGCTCCGAGAGGCTAGATCGACTAGAAGGGCTCTCGAAGGGATGGCGCAGCAGCAGGCCAGGTTCATGGCCAATCAGCTCAAGATACAAGACGAGCTGAGGAGCCGCGCCGTGGCACCGCCCACGCCACCCTCCGAGCACTCATTCGACGGATCAAGCGCTTTTACGGACTTCATAAGAGCGCGCGACCGCCGAATGAGGATGGGATCGCTCGACGAGCTACCGAACGCTACAGCCCCGACTACACCAACGCGCGTGCCGCCGCCTCAACAGCCGCCGCAACAAACGCGCGTGCCGCCGCCTCAACAGACGCCGCAACCCCAGGTGCAGTCGCCGCCACCGGTGGAGCAACATGTGACGCCGGACAACTTCGGGCTGAAGATACCGAAACCCAGGGACCTGGATTGTTCGGGGTTTTCTAAGTGTTCGGGCAAGGAAACCTACGCAGGAATTGGCGCGGATTTTAAGTCGTGGGAACTGCGGTTCCTGCAGAGACTCGGTGCCACACAGCTTATGAGCGGTGGCGACTGGCCGGAGGAGTTCGTGATCCTCGCTCTAAATGGAAAACTGGAAGGCACGGCACTCGTTTATTTCGAGAAGATGCTGCCGGGGTGGACGACGGTGTCTCACACGCTGTAGTTCGTCATGAACTGCATGCTGATGCTGTACATGACTCCAATTCCGTCGGCCAAGGGCATCGAGCTCATGTCCAAGGAGAAGGACACGATCACGTCCTGGCCGGAGCGCTACCAGTACTTGGTGTACGTGGCCGAGCGCTCCGGTAACTCGGAGCAGTGCGTGCTGCAGTGTCTCTGCAAGTCGGCGCCAGCGTACGTGTGGAAAGCGATGCTGACGCGCCTCAACTCCCATCGGATTGACCACCTTCAGCAAGCCACTGAGCTCGTCTCGTTTGCGATCGAGTACGAGGCCAGTAGGCTAGGCAACAGAGCCGAAATGGTGGTGCTCGCGGCGGTCGCGACATACATGGTCGAGGCGGCCAATACGTCGGTGGAAATCGAAGTGACCATAACGACCCAGAAGGAAGACTTGTCGCTCGTGTTGGCGGCGCTAAGACGCGCACATGTCACCAGTGTGGTGAGGTAGGTCACTTGAAGGCTAACTGTCCTGAGAACGAACAAGGGGTGGCTCGACATTGAAGAGGGTCACTGGCCGTCAGGGCCACCCCGAAGGCGGACGCCGATGCCTGGATTTTGGATTGCGGGTCCAGTGTTCACCTCGTCAAGGACATCACTCTGCTGAGGGACGTCGTTGATTGTGACCAGGAGTGTCAGGCAGCGAACGGGGGCATGGTTCGCGTCAGCAAGGTGGGGAACGTCAAACTACGAACGATCATTGACGGGAACGAAATCGCGGTGGACTTGACAGAGGTCTACTAGCCGACAACCCAACGGACAAAATAATCAGCTACGGCAGGCTCGAAGCCCGTGGCGTGTTTCTCGAACGACTCAATGGAAGGAGCTACACTGTACGAGAAACGGATCAAATGAGAATATTCGAAGTGTACCGCCAGAATGATGTGCTGACGGTACACGTCATGGGGGAGAAGACTACGGCGGCGCGCGTCCATGTGGTGAATGCTGCGCTTCGTGACGCAGGGGAGGCTGTCAGCGCGGTGATGGCAACAACGCTGGTGTCGCTAAACGAGAGGCTCGGGCATATCGCGTATGACAGGGTCGAACGCATGGCCGACGCAGCGGGATCCGGCATTCGCCTAACGGACAGGTCTCGTCCTAACTGTCTGACCTGCGCACAAGGGAAACAGAGCAAGAATAACCAGTCGAAGAAGGACACGGGTACGAATGCCCCGATCGACAAGATTGGTGGAGTGATTGGTAGTGACATCAAAGGCCCCATGACTCCGAACGACCGGCGCGGCAATCGGTATTTGATCAATTTCGTCGACTACTCGACGAACTACGTCCGTGTCTTCCTGGCAAGAACAAGGTGGAAGCTACGAAGAATTTTGAGCAATTCCTCGCGTACTTCGAGAAACGGTTTCACTGCAAGATCCATGTGCTGCGCACTGACGGCGGGAAGGAGTATGTGAACGTCGACCCATTTTGCAAGGCGTCGGGTGTGAGGCGTCAGATCAGCGAGGCAGAAAACCAAGCATCCAACGGCAAGGCGGAGCGAATGCACCGGACGGTGCTTAATATGGCCAGGTGTATGCTATTTGCCAGTGGACTCCCATTGTACTTCTGGGGTGACGCGGTGGAATATGCAACGTACGTGCTGAACAGGAGCTCCTGCAGAGCAAACCCGAAGGACATGTCACCACTGGAGATGTTGACGGGTGTGGTGCCTAACTTGGCGGACGTGGTTACTTTCGGCAGTCCGTGCACGGCGTTCAGAGATCCTGGAAGCCGCGTGCTCTTGTTGGCATGATCCTGGGCAAGAATGATGAGACCAAGGGCTTCAAAGTCTACTTGCCACAAGACAAGATCGTCATCACAACACAGCACATCAAAACGTGGAGACACTGGACAGCAACCAGAATGCACAGCTGCAAGCGCAGCTCGAGCGCGATGACCCGGAGCTGAAACGCAACCGGGAGGAAATTACAATGCGGAAGGAGTCGACGGAAGATCCCGAGCCCAACCGCACCACGCGCGCGAGCTCCAAAAGCCGAAGACAAAGTCGAGAAAGAAGCTAGCCAAAAGGAACAAGAAATCTTAGAAGAAGTCAAAAACAGCAATCGACGGCGAACCGAGTTTGACAGGAGCTGACGATGATGATGAGGCAGAAGGTGCTACGAGGTTGGTAAGAGCTCACGATGAGGCACTCCGGCTGAAGAAGAACCCGAGACGCGCAGACGCACCAGGTTCATGGGGAGAAACACGTACCCATCGCTCGAGGACACGTCACAATCAAGGACCCGAAGAATTATCGAGCAGCCATGAAGGACCCCCGAGCCAAGAAGTGGAAACAGGCGATCATCGAGGAGATCGCAGCGCTGGAGGAAAATGGTACATTGGAAGTCATTAAAAAGCCGAGGAACGCTAAACTGCTGCATACGAAGTGGGTATTCAAGCTCAAAACGCACGCAGACGGCACCATCGAGAGGTTTAAAGCGCGGCTGGTAGCGCGCGGGACCAGCAAGAATACGGCGTGGATTACACTTACACATTCTCGGCTGTGCTGGAGATGGTATCCGGAAAGGTGATAATAGTGGTGTCTCGGATTTGGGGAGTACCGGCGCGCCACGGTGATGTTCCAAGTGCTTACGTCAAGGCGGACACAGAAGACGAGCTTGAGATCCTGCTTCACATTCCACTCGGTATGGTGATCAGCGAGGCGATTCTCACGCTTCTGGGTGTACAAGACCAAAGATAACTCGCACTACGACTCAAAAAAGGACTCTACGGACTCAAGCAATCCGGACGGCTGTGGAACTTAATGCTGCACGCAATTCTCCTGTCACTTGGTTTCACGCAGTGCTACACGGATAGCTGCATTACGTCAAGGTGGAGAACGACGGAACAACACTTGTTGGCGTCTACGTGGATGACTTGCTGGTGACTGGCACCAGCGAAGCCAAGGTGGACAAGTTTTTCTCGGACATGCAAGTCGACGAAGTCGTCGACTGAAAGACCTCGGTGTGGTGTCGAAGTTTCTGGGTATTCGCTTCACCAACGATGACATCCTCGGGTGGGCACTCGACCAGGAGCAGGTAATGGATGAGATGCTGGAAAAGTTCCAGCTAGACCAGGCAGCACCAAGACGAGTTCCCATTGGCGGCGAGCACGACGGTGACGATGGAGGCGATTCGCTACCAACCGGCGGTGCCGGAACGCCAGCACGACCGACTGTGCGGCTTTTCCAGTCATTGGTCGGCAGCTTGCTGTGGATAGCGCGTTGCACCCGGCCGGATCTCGCATTTGCAGTGCATCGGGCTACGCTGAACGCACACGCGCCTCGCGAAGGCGACTGGCGCTTGGCGAAGCAAATTGCAAAATTTCTGAAGGGAACCAAGCACTTCAAGTTCGGAATGACCAGCTACACGACTTCGGTGGAAAATCACGGTGTGTTGGTGGAAGCGTACAGCGACGCTGACTACGCCGCGGACAAAAAGGACATAAAGTCTGTGAGCGGAGGCGTCCTGATGGTCGCCGGCATCGTGGTCGGATGGATCTGCAAGAAGCAGAACTGCGTGGCGCTTTCAACAATGGAAGCAGAGTTCGTGGCGGCTTCGCAGGTTGACGGCTGAGATGCTGGGCATCGTTGAGCAGCTACAAGAGATTGGCGTCAACGTTCAAGAACAGTCCTTGCTGTGGACAACCAGGCGGCTATAGCACAGATCACCGGAGAAGACACATCCGGTCGAGCGAAGCATATCGACGTCCGATACAAGTACATCAAGGACCTCGCCAAGCGGAAGCTGCTTACGGTCGTGTACTGTGATTTCAAGGCTATGCGTGCGGACATACTCACCAAGACCCTCCCTGCACCGCGACTCGATGAGCTGCGCGGACTAGTAGCGCTCATGGACTCGCTATGACCACCCGGAAGGAGTGTTGAAACGGACGGGACCTTAAAGTTGCTGAAAAAGGACAGTCCAGTGCAAGTTGCGGGTAGAGCAGTTAGGAAACACCCGGAACTGGGGCAGTTAGGAAACTGCAGGTGCGTATCGAAGGCGAGCAAGCTGCGCTGCTCGCTTGCATAAATTCATTAGTCTTACATTTCCTCTCACGAGCACACACTTCCCAACAAGCCGTCATGTATTCATCTTCAGAGTCGTCTGGACTGGAGGGAACTGAGATTCTCTGTCCCAAAGTGCACGCGCGTCGGCATCTTCCTCTTCTTGGGTCCGTTGGGAGCGCTTTCTGGAGCGAGCTATGGCGACTGAGCCTTTACTTCGTGAATTTGGAAATAAGACACTCTTTCATGCCGCTACTGCTTGCCCAGGAGAGTACGCTCCGGAGCGGAAGAGAACGACTAGGGAACATGTGTAAACTGTGAGGAATTTAAATAAACCAGTAGATATCTACTGGTTTCGTGGGTGAGCAGGGTGCAAAACAGTAGAAGTCCGTTAAGTTCGATCAGAACGTACCAGGACGCTTATCAGCGTACTTATCAACAGAATGCCGTTTCGAGAAAAACGACCATGAGGACCGAGAAATTGGTGGAGGGCTGCAAGAGGAAAGGGAGCGGGGAGGCGGCTTGTTTTCACAGGATAATCGCGCGTAGAGGACGTGGAGCCAAATTATATCAAGAAGAGAAGATTTATGCAAAGCGCTGGGCGCTGGGTGAATTATTTAATCCAATGGTTATGGCTACCGAGAGCTAACCTGGGAACCGTCAAAGAACATCCCGTGGAGAATTCGGCTGCCTTTCGAGCGAGAATCAGAGTCTTTCTTCTGGGTGTATCAGTCGACGCGTGGAAGACGACGCACACACCGACAGCAAGCTCCAACGCGACGGAGCCCAAGACTTAACCCCCGCACTAAGGTATCCGCCACAAGACGAACTTAAAAAATCAAAACCAGTAGAACGCTTTGAAAAACGAAACCAGTAGATATCTACTGGTTTATTTAAATTCCTCTGTAAACTGTTATAGTCAGTTGTTCTCTATAATGCTCTTCACCAATTATTAGCTATAACACATGACAACCTCCAATTGCAGATAGGTGTTTTCAAATTGCGCTGGGGTATCACCCTATTATCTTCTATCTACGCCCGAGCTCTACTGTTTTTATTCGTGCCCAGCGCTAATGGATATTATCCATATTGGATATTATCCATTAACGCTGGGCACGAATAAAACAGTGATCGTCACATATTACTGTATGTAGCGACTGGATATTATTATGGGATACTAGAGAGAGAGAGGCAGACAAATCTATTATCCTTAGTGGTTGCAAGATGTCTGGTATGTCCTATGCCTAGTTAGCAACGCCGGTGCCGTTGATCGGTCCGGTGGTTGTACGAGGCTAGTCGCCGGTGGCGACTTCTCTTGTGTTTGAGCGGTGAGCTTCTGTTCACAAAGTTGCAGACAGATGCCTTGCCGCATTGTTTCCGCGTTCCTATGGTCTCTTTTGACGATGGCACGCAATTGCCTGGTTCCTGATGACCAGAACTCTTGGGCGCTTCCTTCCTTTGTCACTTCTCCGTCGTGAACAATGACTTGATTTCGTTGGGTCTATAAACATGCGACGCATATGCTGCTCATAATCCTCCATATCATTTGCCATAAATCGGCATATTCGGTTTCGTCATCCGGGTGCTCGCGCCGCAGCCATTGCTTGACCGGTGCCGAGAGGGCGGTGCCCGTCCCGCACAATTTTCAATAAAGTGCTGAATGTTCTTGTGTTCCCAATTCTCCCCGGTCCACTGACTGATGAGGAGCCGCCAGCATTCTTGCGCGCAAGGGCACTCCCAAAAGATGTGCTCCATTGTTTCCTTGTGCCCTTTGCATTTCAGTAGCTTGCGACAGCTATTGTCCTCCTGTTTTCCTTCATAATGGAGGCGTAGTTGTCGAACGGCGATGCAGTACACGACCCACACCTGATACTCGGAGAGTTCGTTGTGGTGGCTCCTCAGCGCTTTGGGCAGCTGATCCGAGGCCGCTGCCTGCCATCGCCCGCCGCTGACGACGTGCTGCAACTTGTCGAGTGGGGCTGCTAAGTCGTTTCGTCTGCCTTTATATCGTCGAAAAACTGTTTCTTCAAAGCGTGAAGAACATGACGATTCGCTATCGTGTCCGGGACGCTCCACGGGAACGCATATATCAACGGATGGGCATAGAATACTATTGCCCTATACTCCTGTCGCTGCTTGAGTTTTCGGCAGTCTGCGGCTGTACGTGGGTCTGAGGGATTGTTCGCCGTTATCTTCCAGTGTATCCCGTCCTCATATTGTTCGAGCTGCACCTCCGCCCGTGCCTGGGCCGGCTGTCCTCGCTGGACGCCCCTAATTGTGCGATCGTTGTGCACTGTCCATTCGTATGTACAGGATAGCTCGGTTGGGTGTCGTGGTATCGCCGACGTTGATTGTTGAAGGCCTTCACTAATTTGGAGTCTCGGAGCCCCAATCAGTACCGCTAGGCCCCATCGCCGCAATTTATCTTGGCGATGAGGGGCGCCTCCTTTTGTGGGGATGATCATCGTGTACGTGAGTAGTCCGGTCCGCTGGATTTGTAGTTCTGCAATTGAGCAGGGGCTGATCCGTTCATATTGTTTAGTGCTAAGCATGCGACCGTTCTGGTCGCTGATCTTTGGGTTGTCTGCCCATTGGTAGGAGTGCCAATATTGCCGCTCGATCTCCGTCATTGTTCGCGTCTGAACTGGTAGCTCCCCTGGGAGTTCTACTATCCACGCATCGTTGGCTGTCCAGCTGATGACCTCGGTGGCAACCTGTTGAAAGATCCGCTCATACTGCAGCGTGACCGTATCATCTACTGGCATCGCTGGCTTAATCCATTAATCAATGAGCGCTTGCAGCGCGTCTCCTGGGGTTCGTGGCTTGGCGGTCGACCTCCGCTCGTGGGGGCGAGTCGGCGATAGCTTGTCTTTCCAGTCTAGAGTCGCCCCGCGAAAAGCCCATGCCGGCCATGCTGCACTATACTGATGTTGCCGTTGCACTAGCCAAAGTATCGTTTGCTTTGCGCGCTGGGTCGTACGCGATCGGGATCGAGGCGAGGACTGCCCCCCTGCCTGCTTTGGGGTGTGCAGAAGTGACGGGTTGATCTTGTGTTTGCTGGCTTTAGTTTTCACGGCGTGCTGCCATAAAAATTGTTTTTGTATGTTGCGTAGCTGTTCCTCCGCCCAGGGAGGTAGATCGAAAGCCGCTGCTGTGAAAAGCACCGACGGAAGCATAATTATGTTGAGGATCTTAATTCTCATTTCCACGCTCGTTGTGAGCTAGGTTGCCGTTGCCAGTCGACGCAGCACTGCTCGGATGCGTTTCGCCCAGTTAACGTCGACCATGTCCGCTGTTCCCACTTCATAGCCCAAGTATCTCGTGGTATGGCCGTGCCGAAGCACTGGAATCCCACACCACTCCGTCATGTCCACTGCTGTGTTCAGGAAGAGTAGTTTGCTCTTGGTGGGTTGTACTTGAAGGCCAGATAGACGCCCAAACTGCCGGACAATTTCCATGACGTGCGGCAGTTGGCGTGCCTCCTCCATAAAAATTGTAGAATCGTCCACGAAGGCCGAGAAGGCATGCCGCGCCCCCCTCCTCCCGGGACAGCTATGCCTTGTACGTCCTTATCCTGTTTAATCGCAAGTGCTAGAATTTCCACTGCTAGTAAGAAAAGTAGCGGCGCCAGCGGGCAGCCCTGTCTGATGCCCGACCGAACTTCGTGCGTTCCCCGTTGACGAGAAATTGTGCTGTCGTTCCTTCGTGAAGCTTTCGAATTAGATCCACAAAAGCTCGTGCGAAGCCAAATTTTGACAACGCTAAATACAGAAAGTCCCGGGCTACTGTGTCGTAAGCCTTTCGGAAGTCGAGCAGAAGAATTACCCTGCTGAGCATTGCTTCGAGCTCGGGATCGTGGTTTGCTGTGGACAGCATTGCTAGCATCATCACCACGTCCTTCATCATTTGGCGACCGTGGACGAAGCCTTGCTGCGTATCCCTATCGATTTGCCCATGAGTTCCTGGAGCCGTGTAGCCATAAGTTTAGCGAACACCTTGTAGCCTGTTTGCAACAGGGCGATAGGTCGGTAATCCATGGCATTGGTGGAGTCGCCCTTCTTCCGCGGCGGAATGATGAGCCCTTCTAGAAACGAAGGCGGCGATTCCCCCTTTGATCAACTCATTGCCAATGGCTACCATCGCCGGCACAAGTACGGCTTGCATATCCTTAAAAAATCGTTGTTTAGCCCATCTCCGCCTGCTGCTTTGTGCCGACTGAGATTGTCTATCGCCTGATTCACATCATCCTGTGTGATCGGTCGCATTAGGCGTGTGTTGTCCTCGGTCGTAATGCGGTTTGGGACAGGAATCGTGACGAAATCGTCGAAGTCAGCCTCCAATTTGTCCTTCGCTGTTGCATTATGTGTGGCACCTAGGATTGGGTCCCATTCCGAAGCAAATCGGTCAGCGATCGACATATTTCGAGTGAACGGTGGGCCGTTAACTTGAGTAATTTGCGTGACCGTTTGGTCCTTTTCCCAGTTGGACACCCGCTTAAATTGCCAGCGGAGGTGGTCCGCTGTGCGGTCGAGGCGCTGGCCTTGCCTGACGAGATACTCTTCTCTGGTGGCCTCTGTTGTGGAATCAATGAACTCTCGTCGTGTACACAGCTTAGCTCGAGATTGTGCATATTGCTTTTGTGCCCATAATTTTCTCCTCTTCCGTGACATTTTCTGCACGCGTATAACGCTCATCCGACAATCTTGCACCGTTTGGTCCCAGGTCGCCGCCGTTGGCGATCGTCCCACTCCCGTTGCTATAAGATCGTCAAGAAGCTCCGCCTGTATACGGTCTTGATTCCCCGCTCTGATCGGGTACGTGCATGCGCGGCCGCGTTGTTTGCTCTTGCCGAGCTTCCTGTCGGGCGTGAGAACCAATCGAACGCGCTGGTAGTCCGATTGCACTGCGGGTTCATCCACTGCGACCCTGTCAATTAGCGCTGTCCATTCCTGCGGCACGTAGAAGCGGTCTATGCGACTGGCCGCCTCTGGGTCCCAATAGGTGTAGAAATCTAACGGGTCTGACATTCGTCATCGTCTTTAACCGAGTCCATCAGAATCCTCGCGTCCACCAAACGAAGATGCTAGATCAGTTGCGTTAATGCTGCGCTTTCCGGTCTCCCCGACCTCCACCCGTCTAGCCTATCTAGAGCAGGACTTTGGACGCTGTTGAAGTCGCCGGCTATAATTGTGACACATTGCTGCCACGGCCATCCTCTTAACGCGTTGAACTGGTGTTCGCGCGTGTTGTGGTCATTGGCCGCATAAATGTTAAACACGTGGATCCCGTTTGCGACCACAGCGATCTGCCGTGGCGACCAGCGGTGGGTTGCCATGCTTGTACGTTGGTGGCCTCGCCGGGATTCACCAGAATGGCTACTCCTCTGCTTTGCTATCCCCGACGCTCCAGTATGAGAGCGCCCCACCCCCTGTCTGGTGTTGACGACCCCACAGCCGTGCCCACGTCGCTTTCAAGGCTCTGGCTTCGTATTCACTGCTAACATGTGTTTCCTGTAACAGCCAAAGTTGGGGTCACTGATTGACTGGCGTCCGCCTCCATGCTTGCATCCATTTCATGCGTTTGCTCTCTGTGAACCCCTAAGGTTCTGCGTTTCGAAGCGACAGTTGGCTGCCGCTCCGTTGTGTTTTGCTTTGTTTTTGTGTTTTCTTCTTCGCGTATTTGCAGTATATTGAGACGTCCGTAGATATCCCCTGCTCCCCCTGCCCTGCTGATAAGGGAGCATTCGTTCGCCCGCGTGGGCCTGTGGTTTTAGTTGTCGCTTTCATCATCACCACGAACGATGTTGTCGGCGAAGTACGACATGAGCGCGTGCCAATTGAAAAACTGATCTCTATCCTCACACGCCTCTCGATAGGCCTCCGACTGGTTTAAGCACTGTCAGGTGATTTTGGAATCGCGTTAAGACGCCTCGATCTTCCTTGTTGTCGTACCCGAGGAGAACTCGGATCTCCTAATAGCAGATCACTGCGCATAGCACGTGAGACGAGATGGTGAACCTTTTTGTCCAAGGTGATAGCGGCCCTTATTCAGATACTCCTGGACCAGATATACCCAGACCAGAAACCTCTGGTCCAGGACAACTAGTCCAGGCTGGCGTGTACCTAGTGCAATCCCTGAAGGTCCGATTAACCTCAGGGCACCGTCCACTTGAGAAGCTTGAGCGACTTGGTCGAGACTCCTGCGTTCAGGATCAGCGTCCAGGTCCAGGATATATTCAGGGTATTCCAGGATCAGACGCGTAATTCCAGGATCAGGAAGCTCACGCACGCTTCACACAATAGTAAAAATAGCAGTAAACAGATAGCAGAGTTCCACGTCACAAATATGTAGTTCCTTGTTCTTATTAGCCGAGGATCGGGCTACCAGTGTCAATCGGGGCTCTGGTCCTGGATAACTGGCTTGATCCAAGACGCCCACAATGCAAAACGCGCACCACTCCCTTGGGGAGACAATACACAAACGAGATCACCATTTAGTTCTTCGCGTCACTTGTACAGTCTTCGGTCACGGCCTTGGCTGCCGACTGCTGATCCAGACAGTCCGAGGCACAGGAATATGAAATGAATCGGAGCAAGCTCCAATCCAACTAGTATATGGAATGAGAGGGGGCTTGACCCAAGACTTTACGTCCTAGACCCCAACCCAACTACGACTTGAAACAGTTGGCGTCCAACAGACGATCCGAGCTTCACAGCGAAGAAAAACCTTGGTCCACCTACTCAATTGGTGGCAGGCTTGACAAAGCGACTAGTGTGTTACAGGGAAAATTGAACTCTGTTTAGTTTTACACTATCTCTTCTTGCATGTTCTCTGGTGTTCTTTGGTGTTCTCTAGTGTGGACCACTTCAATTGACTTCGTTGACTTACACTTACTTTCAGTATAGGGCCGAATCTGGGTACACCCCTCATTGGGCAACGGCGACCCTCACTGAAATATGGAAAGATCTCGGCCGACCCTTCACGATTGAATCCAGGAATCCTGGACCAAGGCTCTTAATCCTCTTGATGACTTTCCCATAGTTACTATCCATAATCCAGGAAAGGAAACTGTGTGGCAATAGAGAGGTTTCTGTCAGTCTTGGTCCTGGTCCGTTCTTGGTTGAGCAAAAGGACAGGGACAGGGACCAGGACAAGGAGAAGTAAGATTTCTGCTGTGTTTTATTCCTGATCCTGGTCCAGCTAACAGTATCAATTGTGTCAGGTGTAGATGGTCCGAGCTGCGCGAAGACGCACGATGAGCTCTCGAGGTTCAAACGGCCTGCTCTCAGAGGAAGCCAAGCTCGTGTGCAGCAGACGCTACAAGTTCATCCAACTCCGTCGGTCGAGCGTGCGGGTAGCAGCAGATACCACGACGTCGCCTGCGCAACCGAGCGCGAACAGGCCGCATCCATGCTGAACCACTCGTGCTGGGCTTCCATCATGGTGTACTTGCGTCCACCATGGCGTACGCGTTGTGTACGTCGACGTCGATAATCGGTATGTGTGGATGGTGAAAATCAGGGAGTACTGACGATCAACGGTATTTGTGTGACCGGTTTGAAGAAGCCTAGTACATGGCATGAATCTAACGACGGCTTTGTGTAACAACGTGTAGCTGCTGATGCGCACGTGCTGTAAACTCTGTGGCTCCACTAAGAGAGGATGTCACTTGCGGAGCCATACAATTTGCCAACACGTGGGTTCTTATGAGCGTTGGTAGCGATTCCAGCTGCAGGCATAAGAGTCCTATACTACTGGTGTGCATTTAACAAGAAACGGTCGATGCTGATCACTGCCAAATCTCATTTCCGAAGTTGCGATGATCCTGACCAAGAAGAACGCTCCCGCTGCAAGCTCCAACATAAGCACTGCAGCAAGCACTGCTACCAATACATCAGGCGTCAGTGGGGCGTCGCCACCAAGATCTACTGGTGTTGCACTTGCTGCGGGCTGCACATCAGCCGCTGGAGAAGACAACAGTGTGGCGCCGACGGCTGCTCCTGTTTCGGTTGTCATTTCGCCTGCAACGGCAGCTGAAGCTGCCACCCAGAAACGCAGCCAACGCATGAAGTCTAGCAAGGCCAAGCGAAAAAAAATCAATAAGGGTGATGATCTGCTGCTATTGCGCCAAGTCAACGCCGACCATCCATACATGGCTACTCGTGGTGGTCTTATGGGCGCTTGGACTGCTGTCGCACGCAAGTTACAAGGGCTGGAAGACTTCAGCAAAACGGAGTTGACTGGTAAGTCCGCGCAGGCTCGCTTCAATGTCCTGATTGACCGTCACCGCGATTACGACAAAGCATCTGCAGCAGCTTCGGGTGTGTCGGAAGACCACGATGAAGTTATCCAGCTTCTTGACGACCTGCTGCTAGAACTGGACGAGCATGCGAGAGTGGAAGAGTTGAAGTCCGTGGAGCAGAAAGAGAAACTTGCTGCTGAAGAAAAGACAGGCAAGTATATCCGAGATGAAGCTGTCTCGCGTCTTAAGAAACGTAAGGAGCATGCCGATGCAAGCCAAACTGAGTCACCCCAGCCTCGCAAAGTCACTGTCTTCGATATTATGCGCGAAGACAATGAGAAGGAGCGCGAGATGAGGGCTGAGCAGTGGAACCAAGAACAAGAGATGATGAGGCAGCAGAAAGAAGCTGAGCTGAGTGATCGCAAAGAAGAACGTGAATTTCGACTTCGTATCGCTCGTTTGGAAAACGAGCGATTTAAAGCCTTGCTGGAACTGGCAAAGATAAAATCTAGCAGCGATACGAACAGTGCGGACAGCGTCGGCGATGACATGAACGGAGACTGTTAGATCGGTTCATCGTTGAGGTACTCCTCATACTTGGCGGTGCGACCCCAAAGTACTGGCTGATTTGGTTTCCACCCGTGTAGCAGTTGTGATAATTTGTCAACAGCATAGCAACTTTAACAATTTTGCCCACAGGCGACAAGCGAATTTTTTGCGTTCTTTTGTAGTCGATAAATGGCCACAGCGTCTTCAAGCACTTGAAATTCCACTCGACAGACTCTCTTAAGCGACTCATCTCTTGGTTAAATGCATTCTCGTCGTCGCTGATGCCGTTGCCCTTGTAGCCGCTAATTATGAAGTCTTGGACTCCATACGCCGGATCACCGTACAAAACGCGCCCTTCAAAAATCTCGGGATGTCTTCGTAAGTGCGTTATCAACTACTCTCGCGCAGCATTGTGGTGTCATGCCGCCTGCCTTCCATTGGGCCCCAGAAATGAATACAAAGCCCATCAGGAGCCGTGACAGCCTGATAGTTTAAACAGTGACATCTCTTATGACCACTGTAGCAGTGGCGCTGTAAGTTTTCTCCACGAACACCATCTCGTCGTGGTGAAGGGCGACAAATGCCCAACTTCGTCCCGTCTGGAAAAGAAAACGCCATCCATTGGCGCTCCCTTCGCTTTAATTGCTGCACACTAGTCGTCAATTCTTGCTGCCACGATACGGTTGGGCATGTACACCTTCTCAGCGAATTGATCATGCACGTGGTCAATCATGTGTAGGAAAATTCTACTTGACCGTCCATGCGAATTCCCAAAAGCTGGAGCAAGTCGTAATAACGCATCGGCGTTGCTAGACGTCGAAGCATGAGGCAAAGAGCCTCAATGCCGGAGCACCGGTCGTGAACCTTGTCGTTGTACACGGTGACAACTTCCTCCGGAATGCGTAGCAACTCGTAAAGTTCGTAGACACCAGCTACATCGAATCGAAACTCGTGCTCGCCGTTCGCATTACTGTAGCTCGATAAATCGAACCGAACAAGAGGAATTACAGGGCGCTCAACGTAGGTGATCAGACTCAAGTAGCGCAACTTCTTCTTCCGGCTAAATCCTCTGCGTGTCCCGATATACCATTGCAGCAACTCGACTTGGCTGACCATGGAGCGCGGGTAAGTCGATTGGTTGGCGGCACTGCGCGGGAAAATTGATTTTGATGAGGCGCTCAACCGAGAATCCATTCCTGAAAAACGAAGATTCTCAGGACAAACCGAGCACGAATTCCTGGTTGGAAACCCTATTCACCCCAAAATGTAGTTTTTACGCGCAATAATCTTGAACGGACCAGGACTGGGACTGACAGAAACCTCTCTAATGTTGGCACACCTCTCGACCTGAAGTCCGAGCTTACACTCCAGGACCAGGGAGTTTTGATGTCTGATCCAGAAATATTCCAGAACCAGAGGCCACATCCAGATCCAGGAATTCTTGATAGGATATGTCACGTTCAGGATAAATATTCTTGGCTGAGGACACATGAGTGTCTCATCTGGGTTTTAGTCTTAGACTGGGGTTCTTGATGGCTAGTTCAAGGTTTATATGTGTTGATCCAGGGATATATGTCCTGGTCCAGGGTTTCTGATGTCAGACCCCGGATATCCAGGAGTAATCCAAGAAATAATGTCTGGATCAGGAATTCTTAGGTTGATTTAGTCGGTTTGGGGAGTCTTGTCAGGCGGGACGCACTGCCTGATACATTCAAGGCAGGCGTTTGAGTGCCATGCATAGGGCAACCCGCTTCAGGACGAGGGTGACCTGGACCGAGCGTATTTAATACCTCTGGGTATACACTTCCAGGATATTACACTTCCAGGTCTAAGACCATACACGACTCCATAATCCACAGCCACAACTTCTCAACCGTCACTTCCATCCTTCCATATATTTCATGTCACACATTCGCCTGGTCACCCAGGCATTAAAACTGAGCCAATCACAAGGCGACTTGGCCCTGAGCCAATCAACTACCGTTACCCAAAAAATCACAGAGCGCATCGCGTCAACCGCCCCTCTGGTCACGATCTGTCATAGAAGAATTTTCATTCAACTGAAGTGTCCGGTCATGACCAGACCGTTGAACTTCGGACCAGGATCCAACGGTCCTGATCCAGGGATCAAACGGGACGCGAGTCAGCTCGCTTCACTCAGAAGTCACCATTCTTCTCCGCCCTGTCGCTCCAACTGGCACAAGCCAGATTCAAAGAAAATCACACCGAGCCAGGAAATCCAAGCCTCTCAGTCATTCAGAACCATCACAACCGCAGCACCTTTCCGAACTGGAAAGGCGTGCTCATATCACAACTCACCAGCTCGTGGACACCATGCCCACGCCACCACCCGATCCTTCGGCCGCTCAAGAAGAGAGGCGCCCCTAGCGGGCACCAAGCTGCTGCTGTTCCGCATGACCCTGTGCCCACTGAAGACGTTCCTACGCAGCCCGCGACTCAACCAGACACTCTGGAAGATGCCGAGCGAGTGCCAGGCGTCGACACAGCGGCTCAAGACGTCCCGATGATCAGTTTCGGTACGTTTGTACTCATCACTCCGTCATGTCCACATATCTTTCATTCCTAACTTCTATACCATGTTCCCCAGACGATAATCCGGACTCAGCAGCGGTTGCGGGTCCAGGCGAAGGCGGCGCCAACTTAGCCGACCTCTGTTCAGGACCTAGACCTCACCTGCTGACGCGCGGAAGTTTACCTGCGCTGTCACGCGAATTTCGTACGGCAATCGCCGATTGGGAGGCAAATGCAGCTACGCAGCCGCCTGGCCAGGTCTCGCTACACATACCTCCAGCCGCGCAGACCGATGGTTGGTTCACGGTCGCAAGGATTCCAGCTTTCAGCTCTGACATACAGGACGGAGTATTCGTGTGTGATGGCGAGAGCGGAGTGGATTGTCTGGTTGGATTCCAGACCTTGAACGCCCAAGAGAAAGCTGATTTGGCTCAGATCACAGGTTGTGATTCCGAGCTCACTTGTTTCAGACTTCGACGTTCTAGCTCAAGAATTTTTCCTGGTCCAGAACTTTCACCAGCACTGATGCAGCGCGAATTCGCTTCGCTTTCGTCTGTTCTCGATCCTAACCGGATGGCTTTACGGGTGTTCAGCACCATGCATACTCTGCGCCGTCTGCTCAAGGCATATCAAGTCCTGCGCGCCCAAGTCGAGAACCAAGATCTGAACCCGGTCCAAGAATTGATTTCAACCAAGAACGAGGCTGCTCGCTTATCTTGTGAGTGGGATCTGGTCTGTCGATACTGGGGCACAGAGGTCGGAGCAGAGAGGCGTCGACGCCAAGACCTCGTGTATAATCACGAGCAAGAAGTCTCGGATCTGGTCATCAACTATCGCAATGAAGTGGATGTCCTGACTCAAAAGGTTCAAGACCTTCAAGGCAAGCTTGCCAAGTCCGAGGCGGATATTCTGGTTCTGAAAGACCAGTTCCAGTCCAAGGTTACGAGGCAACTTAACCCCTGGTCCTTCTCCAAGTTCATGATGTCCAAGATCAAAATCTCCGGAAATTGGCGTCGTTTGCACGACCTTTACGAGCACTTTCTCGAGGGCACAGATGTGTCTGGAACTTGGTCCACTCAAATGCTCCTAGCTACGTCCGACGTAGACGACTCAAGCGTCCCAGCGTTTCCAAGCGAGAGTGAACTCGAAAAGCTGATCGAGGACTCCAGCGCCGTGGTCGTGGACTTAACTCCCGACCAGGAAGCCGATCCTAAGTCAAGGTGCCCAAGTCCGTCACTTTTCCTGATTCGCGAACGTCGCCTAAGACCAAGAAGAAATCTTCGTCCAAGCTCCGTTCCATCGCCCTGATCCCCACGGCACCTACGCATTACACGCCTGATCGCGCTGGAGCTCGTAAACCTGACGTCCGTACCCAAGGTCGATCACGGAAGCCGCGGCCTCCCTTCCAGCAGGTCTGGTCTGGGATGACCAACGTCTGGACGTGAAAGCCTTGATGCGTCACGGCTGGTCCTACAAGAAGGCCTTCAAGCGCGCTGGCGAAGACTTAGTCCTGCACCCTCACTTTCTTCGTGAAGACTTGGTTGACATGCTGGAATCCATGCTATATTACGAAGCTTTGGACCAGACGCCCTGGACCAAGTATGTTCCACGTCGTTACCTCACCGAGGCTAAGATCCAACTTGAAGACAGCGTGAACCAGAAGTTCAAGCCTGACTCGTGGGAAAAGATTCCTCCAGACTTCCAAGAGTATCCTTCGTCTTCGGATAGCGAGGGCGACAACAAGAACCAGGACCCAGACTATGAAGATCAAGGTCCAGATCAAGATCCAGCTGCCTCACCGTCCAAGATTGCTGAAGGTACCCAAGTCAGCAGCAGCGACGAAAGTGACAACAGCTCAAGTTCCAGTGCAGAGTCTCAGATCCAAGTTCCTTCAGGCAAGCGCAGTCTGGACTTCAGTGACAGCGACTCAGGTGAAGACACCGACGGTCCTGGAGATCCGAAGCTGTCGGCGGGTGCGAGTGGCAAGAAGCCGGACCAAGGCGACAAGAAGCCAGGCCAAGGTAGCAAGAAGCAAAGCCAAGGTGGCAAAGTTCCGGATCAAGGTAACAAGAAACAAGACCAAGGTGGCAAGGCTCCTGATCCAGACAGCCAGAAATTGGACAAGCATGAGAAGCCAAAACGCCCGTCACCGCCCCAGACCAAAGAGTCAAAGTCGGATTCCAAGAAGCGTCATGGCTCCTCTCTCGAGTCTCCTTCTGGCAAGAAAACCCGGCACTCAAGTCCTTCTGGTTCCAAGCGTCAAGCCACGGGCGCGCGTTCTGCTCTTGCCGTTGTGGAGTTCCAAGATTTGACTCCCAAGGAGCGCAATAGGGCTGAATCTCCAGGTCCAGGATGTTTGTCGTGGCGTCACTACGGAATTCTTGTCAAGAGAAATAACAAGAACCAAGACCAAACACGTGGCTTCCCGGACTATCAGCCTCAGAAGACCGCAACCAAGAATCTCAAGCCACGTTGGGACTGGACTGAGTACGACAAGGTATCCAAGGCCAAGCCCTGGAGCCTGATGTTCGAGGACCGAGTGCGCTACTTGTATTTCCACGAGTATGCGCGTCTTGACTCCTTGGTCCAGAAGTGGCTGGTTGATTACTTGACTTTAATGCGGACGCACGCTCAGGGTTTCTGGGAGTGTACTCACTGGTTGACACTCGGGACCAAGGGCGATTCACACGCGGCTCTCCTGCAGCAGGAACGGAAGGCTCGACGCAGTTCGTTGCAGTCGGCACACCAAGGTATGGTCAAGCGAGCATCCAAGATCAAGGATTTTCCTGAATCTCTGTGGCACGAACCCGCAGTCTGGACCTTGCCCAAGTACTGCTGCTACTGGATTTTGCGTGATCCAGAAGTTTCACGCCGCTCATTCCAAGATCAGCTCGAGAAGTTGGACGAGAAAGAGCATGCTCGGACCCAGTGGGTGTCTTGTCCAGGGGACAAGGAACGACTCACGCATTTCTCGACCAAGTTGTCTGCTCAAGCACTTCAGAACCCTGAACGCGCTAAGAACATTATTCCTGAGCCAAAAGAGTGGGCCGAGGAAAGCGACGACGAAGAGAGCGAGGATTCTGAAGTCGAGAACCAGTAGTCTGACCTCGAGAACCACCACTCAAGTCTGGACCTGAACTAAGATCCAAGATCTGCATATCGTAACGTAATCGAACCATAACACTTGATGTTCTGATCCTTTCTCCGCTTCTAATTCAGATTTCTTCTTACTTTGGTTCAGGGTTCTTAACTTAGCTCCACGTCATTCCAGCATTTCCTTGATCCAGACCTTCTAGTCCAGGACCCTTCAATTCACAATCATTTATTCACAACAATATTTTCCAAGATGACATTTCGACGATCTGATTCGGTTAGAACTTTGATCCAGAAGTTACACACTAGGGTGATTATCCCCAGCTTGCATCGACTGAAATCGTGCTCTCGCTCTGGCGCTCTTGTTAAAATCATAGAGTAAAGCACCACAGTTCAGTTGCGAAACAGGAATCCAGTCTGGATCAGGATATCCTTTCCACTTGATCAGATATTCTCGAACACGCCTCGATGTTCTAGTCCTCCTGGTCCACCTCAAGTCCAGAATCTTTTCAACTTCGTACTTGTCTTGCTGGTGGTCAGGTTCCCAGCTATCCTCAGGGAGTAATGCTGTGTCAAAATCATCATCTTCATCGATCTGGATCTGGACTTTGGTCTTTCAGGAAATAAGGCCCTAGGTTTCAGGCGACTTATATGCACCCATGGATTGACTCGATATCCCGAACCAGATGTATTGAGTCTGACTCGGAAATCATCCAGGATTTCCTCAATCCGGAATGGCCCATGCCATAAGTGTGCCAACTTTCGACTTAATCCGGTCTGGACTCGTGGAATATATAGCCACACAGCGTCTCCTTCCTTGAATCCAGACTTAATCCGTTCGGATAGTTCACTCCACTTCTTGGTCTGTTCTGCCGATCTCTCGCTTGGCTTGGACTTGAAGATCTTGAGCACATGCCTGAGCGTAACTGTAGTCGCGTCGCAGCTTGCAGCGCCATTCGTAGGCAGTACGTTCTGGAGCAGTCGAAGGTCTTGGACCAAGCATCGCTGATAGCGTACCCTGGGCATCCCAGCCATGAACCAGGTAAAATGGAGTATCCAGTC
>JAAVTI010000804.1:0-30351 GCA_011947335.1 Phytophthora constricta
CCCTAAAGGTTCTGCGTTTCGAAGCGACAGTTGGCTGCCGCTCCCGTTGTGTTTTGCTTTGTTTTTGTGTTTTCTTCTTCGCGTATTTGCAGTATATTGAGACGTCCGTAGATATCCCCTGCTCCCCCTGCCCTGCTGATAAGGGAGCATTCGTTCGCCCGCGTGGGGCCTGTGGTTTTAGTTGTCGCTTTCATCATCACCACGAACGATGTTGTCGGCGAAGTACGACATGAGCGCGTGCCAATTGAAAAACTGATCTCTATCCTCACACGCCTCTCGATAGGCCTCCGACTGGTTTAAGCACTGTCAGGTGATTTTGGAATCGCGTTAAGACGCCTCGATCTTCCTTGTTGTCGTACCCGAGGAGAACTCGGATCTCCTAATAGCAGATCACTGCGCATAGCACGTGAGACGAGATGGTGAACCTTTTTGTCCAAGGTGATAGCGGCCCTTATTCAGATACTCCTGGACCAGATATACCCAGACCAGAAACCTCTGGTCCAGGACAACTAGTCCAGGCTGGCGTGTACCTAGTGCAATCCCTGAAGGTCCGATTAACCTCAGGGCACCGTCCACTTGAGAAGCTTGAGCGACTTGGTCGAGACTCCTGCGTTCAGGATCAGCGTCCAGGTCCAGGATATATTCAGGGTATTCCAGGATCAGACGCGTAATTCCAGGATCAGGAAGCTCACGCACGCTTCACACAATAGTAAAAATAGCAGTAAACAGATAGCAGAGTTCCACGTCACAAATATGTAGTTCCTTGTTCTTATTAGCCGAGGATCGGGCTACCAGTGTCAATCGGGGCTCTGGTCCTGGATAACTGGCTTGATCCAAGACGCCCACAATGCAAAACGCGCACCACTCCCTTGGGGAGACAATACACAAACGAGATCACCATTTAGTTCTTCGCGTCACTTGTACAGTCTTCGGTCACGGCCTTGGCTGCCGACTGCTGATCCAGACAGTCCGAGGCACAGGAATATGAAATGAATCGGAGCAAGCTCAATCCAACTAGTATATGGAATGAGAGGGGGCTTGACCCAAGACTTTACGTCCTAGACCCCAACCCAACTACGACTTGAAACAGTTGGCGTCCAACAGACGATCCGAGCTTCACAGCGAAGAAAAACCTTGGTCCACCTACTCAATTGGTGGCAGGCTTGACAAAGCGACTAGTGTGTTACAGGGAAAATTGAACTCTGTTTAGTTTTACACTATCTCTTCTTGCATGTTCTCTGGTGTTCTTTGGTGTTCTCTAGTGTGGACCACTTCAATTGACTTCGTTGACTTACACTTACTTTCAGTATAGGGCCGAATCTGGGTACACCCCTCATTGGGCAACGGCGACCCTCACTGAAATATGGAAAGATCTCGGCCGACCCTTCACGATTGAATCCAGGAATCCTGGACCAAGGCTCTTAATCCTCTTGATGACTTTCCCATAGTTACTATCCATAATCCAGGAAAGGAAACTGTGTGGCAATAGAGAGGTTTCTGTCAGTCTTGGTCCTGGTCCGTTCTTGGTTGAGCAAAAGGACAGGGACAGGGACCAGGACAAGGAGAAGTAAGATTTCTGCTGTGTTTTATTCCTGGTCCTGGTCCAGCTAACAGTATCAATTGTGTCAGGTGTAGATGGTCCGAGCTGCGCGAAGACGCACGATGAGCTCTCGAGGTTCAAACGGCCTGCTCTCAGAGGAAGCCAAGCTCGTGTGCAGCAGACGCTACAAGTTCATCCAACTCCGTCGGTCGAGCGTGCGGGTAGCAGCAGATACCACGACGTCGCCTGCGCAACCGAGCGCGAACAGGCCGCATCCATGCTGAACCACTCGTGCTGGGCTTCCATCATGGTGTACTTGCGTCCACCATGGCGTACGCGTTGTGTACGTCGACGTCGATAATCGGTATGTGTGGATGGTGAAAAGCAGGGAGTACTGACGATCAACGGTATTTGTGTGACCGGTTTGAAGAAGCCTAGTACATGGCATGAATCTAACGACGGCTTTGTGTAACAACGTGTAGCTGCTGATGCGCACGTGCTGTAAACTCTGTGGCTCCACCAAGAGAGGATGTCACTTGCGGAGCCATACAATTTGCCAACACGTGGGTTCTTATGAGCGTTGGTAGCGATTCCAGCTGCAGGCATAAGAGTCCTATACTACTGGTGTGCATTTAACAAGAAACGGTCGATGCTGATCACTGCCAAATCTCATTTCCGAAGTTGCGATGATCCTGACCAAGAAGAACGCTCCCGCTGCAAGCTCCAACATAAGCACTGCAGCAAGCACTGCTACCAATACATCAGGCGTCAGTGGGGCGTCGCCACCAAGATCTACTGGTGTTGCACTTGCTGCGGGCTGCACATCAGCCGCTGGAGAAGACAACAGTGTGGCGCCGACGGCTGCTCCTGTTTCGGTTGTCATTTCGCCTGCAACGGCAGCTGAAGCTGCCACCCAGAAACGCAGCCAACGCATGAAGTCTAGCAAGGCCAAGCGAAAAAAATCAATAAGGGTGATGATCTGCTGCTATTGCGCCAAGTCAACGCCGACCATCCATACATGGCTACTCGTGGTGGTCTTATGGGCGCTTGGACTGCTGTCGCACGCAAGTTACAAGGGCTGGAAGACTTCAGCAAAACGGAGTTGACTGGTAAGTCCGCGCAGGCTCGCTTCAATGTCCTGATTGACCGTCACCGCGATTACGACAAAGCATCTGCAGCAGCTTCGGGTGTGTCGGAAGACCACGATGAAGTTATCCAGCTTCTTGACGACCTGCTGCTAGAACTGGACGAGCATGCGAGAGTGGAAGAGTTGAAGTCCGTGGAGCAGAAAGAGAAACTTGCTGCTGAAGAAAAGACAGGCAAGTATATCCGAGATGAAGCTGTCTCGCGTCTTAAGAAACGTAAGGAGCATGCCGATGCAAGCCAAACTGAGTCACCCCAGCCTCGCAAAGTCACTGTCTTCGATATTATGCGCGAAGACAATGAGAAGGAGCGCGAGATGAGGGCTGAGCAGTGGAACCAAGAACAAGAGATGATGAGGCAGCAGAAAGAAGCTGAGCTGAGTGATCGCAAAGAAGAACGTGAATTTCGACTTCGTATCGCTCGTTTGGAAAACGAGCGATTTAAAACCTTGCTGGAACTGGCAAAGATAAAATCTAGCAGCGATACGAACAGTGCGGACAGCGTCGGCGATGACATGAACGGAGACTGTTAGATCGGTTCATCGTTGAGGTACTCCTCATACTTGGCGGTGCGACCCCAAAGTACTGGCTGATTTGGTTTCCACCCGTGTAGCAGTTGTGACAATTTGTCAACAGCATAGCAACTTTAACAATTTTGCCCACAGGCGACAAGCGAATTTTTTGCGTTCTTTTGTAGTCGATAAATGGCCACAGCGTCTTCAAGCACTTGAAATTCCACTCGACAGACTCTCTTAAGCGACTCATCTCTTGGTTAAATGCATTCTCGTCGTCGCTGATGCCGTTGCCCTTGTAGCCGCTAATTATGAAGTCTTGGACTCCATACGCCGGATCACCGTACAAAACGCGCCCTTCAAAAATCTCGGGATGTCTTCGTAAGTGCGTTATCAACTTACTCTCGCGCAGCATTGTGGTGTCATGCCGCCTGCCTTCCATTGGGCCCCAGAAATGAATACAAAGCCCATCAGGAGCCGTGACAGCCTGATAGTTTAAACAGTGACATCTCTTATGACCACTGTAGCAGTGGCGCTGTAAGTTTTCTCCACGAACACCATCTCGTCGTGGTGAAGGGCGACAAATGCCCAACTTCGTCCCGTCTGGAAAACCGAAAACGCCATCCATTGGCGCTCCCTTCGCTTTAATTGCTGCACAGTAGTCGTCAATTCTTGCTGCCACGATACGGTTGGGCATGTACACCTTCTCAGCGAATTGATCATGCACGTGGTCAATCATGTGTAGGAAAATTCTACTTAACCGTCCACGCGAATTCCCAAAAAGCTGGAGCAAGTCGTAATAACGCATCGGCGTTGCTAGACGTCGAAGCATGAGGCAAAGAGCCTCAATGCCGGAGCACCGGTCGTGAACCTTGTCGTTGTACACGGTGACAACTTCCTCCGGAATGCGTAGCAACTCGTAAAGTTCGTAGACACCAGCTACATCGAATCGAAACTCGTGCTCGCCGTTCGCATTACTGTAGCTCGATAAATCGAACCGAACAAGAGGAATTACAGGGCGCTCAACGTAGGTGATCAGACTCAAGTAGCGCAACTTCTTCTTCCGGCTAAATCCTCTGCGTGTCCCGATATACCATTGCAGCAACTCGACTTGGCTGACCATGGAGCGCGGGTAAGTCGATTGGTTGGCGGCACTGCGCGGGAAAATTGATTTTGATGAGGCGCTCAACCGAGAATCCATTCCTGAAAAACGAAGATTCTCAGGACAAACGGAGCACGAATTCCTGGTTGGAAACCCTATTCACCCCAAAATGTAGTTTTTACGCGCAATAATCTTGAACGGACCAGGACTGGGACTGACAGAAACCTCTCTAATGTTGGCACACACCTCTCGACCTGAAGTCCGAGCTTACACTCCAGGACCAGGGAGTTTTGATGTCTGATCCAGAAATATTCCAGAACCAGAGGCTTCCACATCCAGATCCAGGAATTCTTGATAGGATATGTCACGTTCAGGATAAATATTCTTGGCTGAGGACACATGAGTGTCTCATCTGGGTTTTAGTCTTAGACTGGGGTTCTTGATGGCTAGTTCAAGGTTTATATGTGTTGATCCAGGGATATATGTCCTGGTCCAGGGTTTCTGATGTCAGACCCCGGATATCCAGGAGTAATCCAAGAAATAATGTCTGGATCAGGAATTCTTAGGTTGATTTAGTCGGTTTGGGAGTCTTGTCAGGCGGGACGCACTGCCTGATACATTCAAGGCAGGCGTTTGAGTGCCATGCATAGGGCAACCCGCTTCAGGACGAGGGTGACCTGGACCGAGCGTATTTTATACCTCTGGGTGTACACTTCCAGGATATTACACTTCCAGGTCTAAGACCATACTCGACTCCATAATCCACAGCCACAACTTCTCAACCGTCACTTCCATCCTTCCATATCTTTCATGTCACACATTCGCCTGGTCACCCAGGCATTAAAACTGAGCCAATCACAAGGCGACTTGGCCCTGAGCCAATCAACTACCGTTACCCAAAAATCACAGAGCGCATCGCGTCAACCGCCCCTCTGGTCACGATCTGTCATAGAAGAATTTTCATTCAACTGAAGTGTCCGGTCATGACCAGACCGTTGAACTTCGGACCAGGATCCAACGGTCCTGATCCAGAGATCAAACAGGACGCGAGTCAGCTCGCTTCACTCAGAAGTCACCATTCTTTTCTCCGCCCTGTCGCTCCAACTGGCACACGCCAGATTCAAAGAAAATCACACCGAGCCAGGAAATCCAAGCCTCTCAGTCATTCAGAACCATCACAACCGCAGCACCTTTCCGAACTGGAAAGGCGTGCTCATATCACAACTCGCCAGCTCGTGGACACCATGCCCACGCCACCACCCGATCCTTCGGCCGCTCAAGAAGAGGCGCCCTAGCGGGCACCAAGCTGCTGCTGTTCCGCATGACCCTGTGCCCACTGAAGACGTTCCTACGCAGCCCGCGACTCAACCAGACACTCTGGAAGATGCCGAGCGAGTGCCAGGCGTCGACACAGCGGCTCAAGACGTCCCGATGATCAGTTTCGGTACGTTTGTACTCATCACTCCGTCATGTCCACATATCTTTCATTCCTAACTTCTATACCATGTTCCCCAGACGATAATCCGGACTCAGCAGCGGTTGCGGGTCCAGGCGAAGGCGGCGCCAACTTAGCCGACCTCTGTTCAGGACCTAGACCTCACCTGCTGACGCGCGGAAGTTTACCTGCGCTGTCACGCGAATTTCGTACGGCAATCGCCGATTGGGAGGCAAATGCAGCTTCGCAGCCGCCTGGCCAGGTCTCGCTACACATACCTCCAGCCGCGCAGACCGATGGTTGGTTCACGGTCGCAAGGATTCCAGCTTTCAGCTCTGACATACAGGACGGAGTATTCGTGTGTGATGGCGAGAGCGGAGTGGATTGTCTGGTTGGATTCCAGACCTTGAACGCCCAAGAGAAAGCTGATTTGGCTCAGATCACAGGTTGTGATCCCGAGCTCACTTGTTTCAGACTTCGACGTTCTAGCTCAAGAATTTTCCTGGTCCAGAACTTTCACCAGCACTGATGCAGCGCGAATTCGCTTCGCTTTCGTCTGTTCTCGATCCTAACCGGATGGCTTTACGGGTGTTCAGCACCATGCATACTCTGCGCCGTCTGCTCAAGGCATATCAAGTCCTGCGCGCCCAAGTCGAGAACCAAGATCTGAACCCGGTCCAAGAATTGATTTCAACCAAGAACGAGGCTGCTCGCTTATCTTGTGAGTGGGATCTGGTCTGTCGATACTGGGGCACAGAGGTCGGAGCAGAGAGGCGTCGACGCCAAGACCTCGTGTATAATCACGAGCAAGAAGTCTCGGATCTGGTCATCAACTATCGCAATGAAGTGGATGTCCTGACTCAAAAGGTTCAAGACCTTCAAGGCAAGCTTGCCAAGTCCGAGGCGGATATTCTGGTTCTGAAAGACCAGTTCCAGTCAAGGTTACAGGCAACTTAACCCCTGGTCCTTCTCCAAGTTCATGATGTCCAAGATCAAAATCTCCGGAAATTGGCGTCGTTTGCACGACCTTTACGAGCACTTTCTCGAGGGCACAGATGTGTCTGGAACTTGGTCCACTCAAATGCTCCTAGCTACGTCCGACGTAGACGACTCAAGCGTCCCAGCGTTTCCAAGCGAGTGAACTCGAAAAGCTGATCGAGGACTCCAGCGCCGTGGTGCGTGGACTTAACTCCCGACCAGGAAGCCGATCTAAGTCAAGGTGCCCAAGTCCGTCACTTTTCCTGATTCGCGAACGTCGCCTAAGACCAATAAGAAATCTTCGTCCAAGCTCCGTTCCATCGCCCTGATCCCCACGGCACCTACGCATTACACGCCTGATCGCGCTGGAGCTCGTAAACCTGACGTCCCGTACCCAAGGTCGATCACGGAAGCCGCGGCCTCCCTTCCAGCAGGTCTGGTCTGGGATGACCAACGTCTGGACGTGAAAGCCTTGATGCGTCACGGCTGGTCCTACAAGAAGGCCTTCAAGCGCGCTGGCGAAGACTTCGTCCTGCACCCTCACTTTCTTCGTGAAGACTTGGTTGACATGCTGGAATCCATGCTATATTACGAAGCTTTGGACCAGACGCCCTGGACCAAGTATGTTCCACGTCGTTACCTCACCGAGGCTAAGATCCAACTTGAAGACAGCGTGAACCAGAAGTTCAAGCCTGACTCGTGGGAAAAGATTCCTCCAGACTTCCAAGAGTATCCTTCGTCTTCGGATAGCGAGGGCGACAACAAGAACCAGGACCCAGACTATGAAGATCAAGGTCCAGATCAAGATCCAGCTGCCTCACCGTCCAAGATTGCTGAAGGTACCCAAGTCAGCAGCAGCGACGAAAGTGACAACAGCTCAAGTTCCAGTGCAGAGTCTCAGATCCAAGTTCCTTCAGGCAAGCGCAGTTCTGGACTTCAGTGACAGCGACTCAGGTGAAGACACCGACGGTCCTGGAGATCCGAAGCTGTCGGCGGGTGTGAGTGGCAAGAAGCCGGACCAAGGCGACAAGAAGCCAGGCCAAGGTAGCAAAAAACAAAGCCAAGGTGGCAAAGTTCCTGATCCAGACAGCCAGAAATTGGACAAGCATGAGAAGCCAAAACGCCCGTCACCGCCCCAGACCAAAGAGTCAAAGTCGGATTCCAAGAAGCGTCATGGCTTCTCTCTCGAATCTCCTTCTGGCAAGAAAACCCGGCACTCAAGTCCTTCTGGTTCCAAACGTCAAGCCACGGGCGCGCGTTCTGCTCTTGCCGTTGTGGAGTTCCAAGATTTGACTCCCAAGGAGCGCAATAGGGCTGAATCTCCAGGTCCAGGATGTTTGTCGTGGCGTCACTACGGAATTCTTGTCAAGAGAAATAACAAGAACCAAGACCAAACACGTGACTTCCCGGACTATCAGTCTCAGAAGACCGCAACCAAGAATCTCAAGCCACGTTGGGACTGGACTGAGTACGACAAGGTATCCAAGGCCAAGCCCTAGAGCCTGATGTTCGAGGACCGAGTGCGCTACTTGTATTTCCACGAGTATGCGCGTCTTGACTCCTTGGTCCAGAAGTGGCTGGTTGATTACTTGACTTTAATGTGGACGCACGCTCAGGGTTTCTGGGAGTGTACTCACTGGTTGACACTCGGGACCAAGGGCGATTCACACGCGGCTCTCCTGCAGCAGGAACGGAAGGCTCGACGCAGTTCGTTGCAGTCGACACACCAGGTATGGTCAAGAGCATCCAAGATCAAGGATTTTCCTGAATCTCTGTGGCACGAACCCGCAGTCTGGACCTTGCCCAAGTACTGCTGCTACTGGATTTTGCGTGATCCAGAAGTTTCACGCCGCTCATTCCAAGATCAGCTCGAGAAGTTGGACGAGAAAGAGCATGCTCGGACCCAGTGGGTGTCTTGTCCAGGGGACAAGGAACGACTCACGCATTTCTCGACCAAGTTGTCGCTCAAGCACTTCAGAACCCTGAACGCGCTAAGAACATTATTCCTGAGCCGAAAGAGTGGGCCGAGGAAAGCGACGACGAAGAGAGCGAGGATTCTGAAGTCGAGAACCAGTAGTCTGACCTCGAGAACCACCACTCAAGTCTGGACCTGAACTAAGATCCAAGATCTGCATATCGTAACGTAATCGAACCATAACACTTGATGTTCTGATCCTTTCTCCGCTTCTAATTCAGATTTCTTCTTAGTTTGGTTCAGGGTTCTTAACTTAGCTCCACGTCATTCCAGCATTTCCTTGATCCAGACCTTCTAGTCCAGGACCCTTCAATTCACAATCATTTATTCACAACAATATTTTCCAAGATGACATTTCGACGATCTGATTCGGTTAGAACTTCTGATCCAGACGTTACACACTAGGGTGATTATCCCCAGCTTGCATCGACTGAAATCGTGCTCTCGCTCTGGCGCTCTTGTTAAAATCATAGAGTAAAGCACCACAGTTCAGTTGCGAAACAGGAATCCAGTCTGGATCAGGGTATCCTTTCCACTTGATCAGATATTCTCGAACACGCCTCGATGTTCTAGTCCTCCTGGTCCACCTCAAGTCCAGAATCTTTTCAACTTCGTACTTGTCTTGCTGGTGGTCAGGTTCCCAGCTATTCTCAGGGAGTAATGCTGTGTCAAAATCATCATCTTCATCGATCTGGATCTGGACTTTGGTCTTTCAGGAAATAAGGCCCTAGGTTTCAGGCGACTTATATGCACCCATGGATTGACTCGATATCCCGAACCAGATTATTGAGTCTGACTCGGAAATCATCCAGGATTTCCTCAATCCGGAATGGCCCATGCCATAAGTGTGCCAACTTTCGACTTAATCCGGTCTGGACTCGTGGAATATATAGCCACACAGCGTCTCCTTCCTTGAATCCAGACTTAATCCGTTCGGATAGTTTACTCCACTTCTTGGTCTGTTCTGCCGATCTCTCTCGCTTGGCTTGGACTTGAAGATCTTGAGCACATGCCTGAGCGTAACTGTAGTCGCGTCGCAGCTTGCAGCGCCATTCGTAGGCAGTACGTTCTGGAGCAGTCGAAGGTCTTGGACCAAGCATCGCTGATAGCGTACCCTGGGCATCCCAGCCATGAACCAGGTAAAATGGAGTATCCAGTCTGGTCGCGTCGAATGAAGTAATCAGAGCAAACATCAGACGCTCTGCATGGTCATCCCAATCACTCTGGTCGGCTTCAGCCACATAATCTCGGACACTTCGCATCACAGTCTGGACTGAGCGTTCTTGCTGTCCATTGGCTTGAGGTCTATAAGCTAGGGTCGCCCTTTGCTTACTACCCAAGATATCTCTGAATCGAGTAAAAACTTCGCTCATGAATCTAGGATCCTGGTCGTGACGCAAAAGTGAGCTCGCTCCAAAGCACCTAAATACACGTTCTTCGTATGCTTCAGCAACTTCTTGAGCCGTAGTAGAGCTCATTGGTTTACACATCACATATCCAGAAAATGCGTCCTGGAACAGGAGCAGAAATGTATTCCTCGATCAGACTTAGGCATGTGAGTCACAAAATTCATAGACACGACCTCAAACGGATATCTTGGTTCAATGTTTCCAGGCGAAGGTCCTGGATTAGGAGGTCTGCCTTTGGCTGTAGCACAGTCCACACATTCTTTCACAAAGTGTTCTACATCAGCGTACATCCCGGTCCAGTAAAATTCACGTCGTAACCGTTCATAGCTCCGAGTTATTCCTTGATGTCCACCTTGATAATCTTCGTGTGCGTAGTGCAGAATATCCTCTCGCAAACTTGAGGGTACCACCAACCTAAGTTCCCCCTCCATATCTCTGGGCCGATGCCTGGTTGCATGACTTAGAAAATGCAGGTCGCCTCTTGAATCCAGGGCGAATTGCTCAGACACCTTGCGAAGTTTTCGGACTTGGGCACGGAGAAATTCGTACTTCAACCACGAATATGCAGTCCAAAATCTACAACGTTATGCAGACGCAGTATTCGAGGCTGGTGGGTTAATGCAGAACGTTTGGTCATTCGTGGACGGGACTGTACGAGGCATATGCAGGCCACAAGCTCGCAATATTGTTCGAGACGGCAAGTATCGGAGTCAAGAATCGGTATACAACGGTCATAAACGCAAGCATGCGCTCAAATACCAGACATTCTCAACTCCTGACGGGCTGATATGTCATTTATATGGGCCATTTCCAGGGCGGAACCATGATATTAAAATGTTCAAGGACTCGAAAATTGCAACCGTAGTTCGTGGAGATCCTCGGTTCAAGGATTACAGAATTTATGGAGATCAAGCCTATGGAAATGATGAAGTGTTGACTAGTCCCTTCACAGGAGCATTATCAAATTTGTCGCGGGAGCAAAAGCTGGTAAACAAGGCATGAGTAAGGTGCGCGTGTCAGTAGAATGGGGCTATGGCCAAGTCGTGAACCACTGGACTGCGCTCGACTTTAAGAGACAGGCTCGTTCAGGCACCCAACCGGTAGGCTCGATGTACCGAGTTGGCGTTTTGCTTACCAATTGCTTGACATGTGCTCGATATGGCAACACTGTTAGCGACTACTTCGGGCTTTCACCGCCAAGCTTAGATGAATATCTGAAAAGAAATTAATTACATGCAATGTCCAACCTTCCTCTTATTTGTCGCCTTTACTGTTGAAAGACTTGTTAAGTATCGTTACGCACTGCAGTATCAGCTCCCAGTTTCGCTCCTCAGCTTGTTCACGGGCACGGTTAAGCCGATCTTCAGCATGTTCTTGAGCTTGTTCGCGCTCTCGCTCAAACTTTATGCGATTGTCATGCTGTTCTCTTTCGAATGCTAGTTTTTCAGCATGTTGCTGCTGCTGTAATTGAATCTGGAGGTCAAACTGTTCGCGTCGCACCTCTCTCTAACCGGATACGTTTATCTTGGCGGTCAACTTCCAATTGAAAAGCGCTTTTACGACGTCCGGAAGTGGTAGGTTTGGTTGGTGTCGCTGCTGAACTGATTGACGGAGTCGATGTAACCGAGGACGCCTAATCTTTACTCTCCGAAGAAGACCCGCTTGATAGTATACCTTCTCCTCGGAGAGCGCGGCGTGTAATAGCCTCAGATACGATTTGAGAAGCACATGCGTTGTTTGAGCTTCATCGGCCTGCTTCTTTTGTTTTCCCCCTTCTTTTCTGCCTTGAAATCACTTTCTAATGTCACGTACTGCGCTACAAGGCCAGTCAGCGATTCATAATGACTTTGCTCGTTTGCAGCATCCTTAGCCTCTTCGATGCCACTACCCAATGCGGCACGCGAAGCTCCCCTGCTCGCCAATTCTTCTTCAGAAGTCGAAGCGATCTTGAGCTTGCTTGTCGATTTATGGCATCACTTACACTCTTTGCAACTTGAGCCCATACTAAGCCAGCTTCACCATACTTGGCAGCGTACGGCTTCTGGCTAATGACCTCCCGCATGAGTTCCTTGCCCATTCTTTCCGAGAAACGAAACACCATGGTCCGTGCTCTACTAAATCGTCGATAGGTTAGTTCCAAAATTAGGCTGCACCATATGGCCACAACTCACATCTCGGTCGGTTGTGCTAAAGATAAACCCAAACCTGGTGGAGCTCACCATCTGCTGCAGCCGAAGGCGAAACCTACCAGGTAGTGCTAAAAGTATCTAATGTATGTCACTAACGTGTAATTTTTTATAAGTACATACTACCTCCGTGCGGAAAATAACGCACATTTCAAAAACAATTGGCAGCGCTCCGCCTCGTTATTTTGGGGAATTATAAGATATGCTGAGGGCTTAGCTTTGAGCTGTGTGCGAAGGCGATGGAAGAATGAAGCGAACGAAGCATGATGGCGTTTGCTGGAGACGTGCTTGTTCCGCCCGATTAGGAAAGCAGTCAAGAGCAGACGGGTTGTGAGCTAGTGGCGCGACAGCAGCGAGTACCTATGACCAGACTAAGGTATCCCAAGGCAGCGAAGTCGTCTTGCTATCCACTGCCAGCACCTAGACACACGTTCGCAAAGCGTCTCCAAGCGGCGTTCGCAAAGTGCTGCTCTGCTCACCTTCGTCAAGGCGCCGTCCACGGGCAGCATCGCCAACTTCTTGATTACGAAAAGCACGCTGAAGGGCACAAAGCCACCCTCGTTCTTTTGGTGGTCTGGCACAGCTATCAGAGAAGTAGAACCCCACTTGGTGCTTGCTGGGGGCTTCCTGCGACGACATGCCTCTGGTCTGCTGTCACAGGCTTGGGTCTGCGCCCTGTACTTTACAATCGATGTGGTCACAAATGCTCTTCACAGCAAGGGCCGATGCGAATCGATTAATCACGCCTCTTGAACTTCAGGGAGGCAGCACTCCCATACTGCTTGGTGCTCTGCGTCCGTGGTCTGCTTCATGCTTGGCTCAGGATGACTGGGGGCTGGGAGGGGATTTGCGGAGTGTCCTCGAATCGGTAGAAATCCGGCGGGAGATTTCAAAACTTCAAAAGGTCCCAGCCGAGACGGAGTGTTTGTCGAAAACAATTTTGAAAGGGTATGCTGTGTGAACAGTATGTGATTTAATTGGCTGTGTGCGTTATTTTTCGCACGGAGGTAGTATATACATTCCTGTCATAACGCATATAGCTCAATATATGAAAGACGGGAGGTTTTTGGAGGTCAAAGACCGGACGTACCCCACTAAATCGACCACATTGAATTCAATGGTGAAGTCGAGAACAACTTCTGACGGCTAGTTATTGAGGAACCATGTTTTACACGTTTATTACAAAACCAAGATCTATCTCAACACTAAAAAGTGGCCCCGACTCTTACTCAGGGTTGATTACATACCTCTGCAAAGTTTCAGAAAGATCTGACGGCTAGTTTTTGAAGGAACAGCTCTTACTAAACTAAACTCTATTACTGTTTTATTATTAATTTCTATTGCTATTACTATTTCAATGATATTTAGTATTACTATATTCGTATTGTTTAAATTATTATATTATGATGAATAACTATAATTATATCATTACAAATAACTATTACTACATCACTATTATTTACTACTGCTATATAATTAAAAATTATTCGTATATATTATTATTATATCCGATTAATATATTTTTATTGTTACTATTACCGTATTATCTATAATCCTATATTATCAATAATCCTACAGCTTAGCTACGTCCGTTTAGTGACACGTAGAACGCCGCTTCAGTGACATCAAGTAACTCAATTTAGTGAGTTTATTAAACTCGATATAGTGACATTTTTTAGTGATATAGGCATATTTTTGAAATTGAACATGTTTGTGTGGGACAATATCAAGTATATACCACAAAATATTGTCCTATATATAACCAGCATTGGGGTGGCAATACCGATAATTTCCGTGTTCTTCTTGTCCGCCGAGCCCCTCATGGATCACTACCAGGATGCAGAATTCAGAACTATACGATGTACGCGCAAATGCAACAAGCACCCTTTTATGGTTCCGTGACGCTCGAACGTACAAGTGTGAACGATGATCAGCCAATACTGCACGCTAAGGTATACTCCAAGTCAGCCCACATCTACAAGTCGACTTTGAACCATCAGAGCATCGAGCGTCCAACATCAATGCGCTACATACGTCGAGCTCGTGAGTACTTCAACAAGCTACATGAGGCCTATACAGCTCAGCAGAACAAGATGGGTAACATGCGCACTGAAATCAGACTTTAGATCCAGTCTATTTACGACATTCCAGCGCTGTTTTCCAGAGTGTATGCGAATCTGTGGAACCAGCTTGCACTGGTCGAAGCTCAAACCGGTGATATTTTCCGAATGCAGACAATTGCGATGGAATGGGCAGATCAACAGCGACTATGGGTTGGACGCGACGACCGAGTTGTCTCCGCGCAAAAATACAACATTCTGTTGAACACCCACGAGATCGTAAACAAGAACTCCTGGCTAGCGACACAAGATTCATACCTGTCCAGACTTCTCAGAGTTATCTCCAAATGCGCGGTATCAACATGCTTGGACCGGTAGTCAACATAGTGGATGAAGAGACTAAAGAATCTGGCGAACAAGAAAACCAAGATAGCACAGAGAGTCTCGACCTAGCTTCGGACGGAAGCACTGAAAGCATTGACTTATCGACAGAAGGTCTTCATGAGAACTTCGACGTAGCTTCGGAAGGACCTGCTGAGAGCGAACAGACAGAGCTGGATGAGGAAAACCTCTTTGTCGACATCCTGTGCAACATGAAGTACGGGAAAACACGCCGCGGTCGCAACTTTACCTACAGCTGCCGTGACATTTTCGGGACCTTTCTAAACATCAAAGGCTTCACAAGATCAGCTAGCGGAATGGATTCTCGAGGAATATGGCGAGAATTGGCGCGACTACATCTTGCACCACTAAGGGAACAACTCCAAGACTTCTAGACCGGAAACATATGAACAAGTGACGGATAAACAGGATTAGGTCTAGTAGTCGCTTTATATTTCATAATCTAAGCGTACTTTACATAAACTACGCTTAACCACATTAATTGTGGCCGAAACAGTCGATGGTTTTGCATACAAATTTAACAGTTACCTACATAACATACCTTACATTACAGAACGGAGTAACGGCTCGTCTTTTCCATATGGGGTTACCTACATGGTGGTTCCTTTGATATAATTGTAGTTTTGACGACGTGCAATTACCGTTGCAGCAGTTCGTCTCTGGAACATGATCATACTACATATGTCTTCGCACTTATAAAAACATTGACACACAAAACTTCAGTAACTAGAAGTCAACATCGACAATTTTTACAGTCCAGGGTCACTGATCTCTTTCGTTTGAGCGTACTACGATAGTGTTTGCTTTTGTCAAAAGTGAGCATACAAACTTTCAGTACTTGATTATCAATATTGCCGAGGTGCAGAAAACGGAGCAACGGCTCGTCTCTTGCACATGAGGGTGTCACGATCATGTTCTGATTTGTCTAAAACCTAGCTATACAAAATATCAGTATGAAACTATTAATATTGACGACGTGTAGAAAACGGCGAAACGACCCGTCTCTGTCACATGAGCGTGTCACCATCGTGTTCTGATTGGTAAAAAAGTAGCCATTCAAACTTGTAGTACGCTATTGTCAATATTGACGAAATGCAGAGAGCGGCCCATCGGCTCATCTCTGGCACATGAGTTTGTCACTATCACGTTCTGATTGGTCAACAAGGCAGTTATATAAACTTTCAGTATGTAACTATTGTTGTTGACGAAGTGCAAAGAACGGCGTACCGGCTCGTCTCTGGTTCATGAGTGTGTCATCATTACGTTCTGATTGGTCAACAAGGCAGCTTTACAAACTTTCAGTATGTAACTATGTTATTGACGAAGTGCACGACACACGACACACGGCACACGCACACGACACACGACACACGAACTACTCACACCTGGCCACATCCAACATCATCACGTAAAATACTCGCATCTTCTCGCCCACACTGTACATAACACCAACGTCGTATATTGCATACCCTGATTAATACTGCACACCCACTGCTGTATACTGTCTCCGCGCTGTCTGCCACTTGTCCATATCCATCATCGGCATCTCCTCTCACACACTGTACACAACATTAACCTCGTTACCTGCAAAACCCTAACTAATACTGCATATGACTACTGTCTACTGTCTACATGCTGGCTCAGGCCTGCCCACATCCATATTTACCACATTCATCACCCGCATCACTGTACACAACATTAACCTCGTGACCTCCAAAACCCTAACAAATACTGCATATCACTGCTGTATACTGTCTACATGCTGGCTCACGCACATCGATCTTTACCACATTCGTCACCATAGGGTTTAGGGTTGGTCACCACACCTTGCAGCTGGAAAGCTACAAGGTAGCGCGGCAAGCCTACGATAAACTCCTTCAGATGAAGCTGCGTCCGGATTGGCAACCCATTGTAGAATGCACCGCAATGACACTGCAAGCACGTCCGTACGCTCATCACGAGGAGTTGCTATCCGTTGACTATCGCTCATCCACCGTGAAACCTCTGCTCAACCCGAACAACACCGGCGATGTTTGTGTCAACTCGGGACACCCGTTTGTCCGCTCCTTCGTGTCATTTGAGAACCTCCCGCTTGTAGAGTTCCAGCCCGAGGTATTGTTTGGCTTGTGTCTTGATGATGTAGTGTTGATGCGTACTAACACATTGTCTTTGACTCGTGCAATGTCCACAGCCCGTTATTTCAGACGAAGAAGCTAAACAGCTCATCTCGATGCACCCGAACGACGCTACCAGAGTCAGCACCAAGCGGAGAGGTGGAGGCTGGCGAGAAACGGATCACAGCAACGGCTCGCATGAACCTCGATGATGATGGCAACCAGGACCCGATAGACGAAACCAGCAAACATGGCACCGACTTGTTTGAACAGACACTCAACAAGCAGGCAACCAACGGCCCAAGTGTTGGCCATCGTTCCTGACCTGCGCAGTATCACATCTTGCAGCTGGTTGCTCGAACTCTGCGTGCACTAACGAGGTGTTCATCGTAAAATACCAGACCCATGCGCTGCGCCCCAAGTACTACAAGAACATGATCCCCGAGATAAAGATTCATCTGTCTTCGCATTGCCGACGGTTTTTCCACGAAGAGGACTTCGAGTTTGAGTACCTGAAGGCTGGTCGCTGTCCTTGCTGTCAGATGACCGAGTTTGAAGCGTTGAATCCCCCAGCACACAGGTGACCACACAACCGGCGCCAGGTTGCTAGGTGTGTTTCCTCCCTCCCCGCCTCCAAGCCGCTTTCACTCTCACTATTCGCCTCCATGTTAACCACAGCCCTGCGATCTCAGCCCAGTCCGTGTGCGACAGCACGCGCTGCGCCGTTTTCCGTTTTTGATGTACTATAGGTAACTATATGTGTACTGCAGGCATCACGAGAGTACTTATCACCCAGGTCCCACCAACCTGCGTGAGGTTCTGTCGCGAACTGCGGCTGGGGATTCGTTTATAGCCCGAAACAAAAAAACAGAGGCTATTTTGGTCTAAAAGTACCGTGACTCCTTGTTTTGGGTTTAGGGTTTTGAAATGGACAGCACGACAGCCTAGAAGTGAGCAGCCAAAAACCCAAAATAAGCCCCAACATCGGACAGCTTTCGAGGGCGATAGCCAGCTATCGCCGCCAACATATATATAGAATCATGTTCAGATTGCGCGCAATTATGCTCGCAATGATCGGATCTGTTCCGATCATTCGAGAGTGCTCGGAAAGGGTTATGGCTACATTCGGACTTAGTGCTCGCGATACCAGCGCGATTCACAAAAGAAGTGTGTCTTCGTCGTTGCTGACCTCGATGTCCTGTTCATCGGCTTCCGGGTGCGTCTGGGGACGAGCGAGTTCTAGCTTGCTGCTCGTTTAAGGTCCGTGTTAATGTAGACGTATGCTAACATCTCGACCTTCGTTGCTGACAGTCGGTTCCGCTTTTTCGTGTGCATGTAGTCGAAAATGCTCCAAGCCCGCTCGCTTGAAGCTGAAGATGTAGGAGCTGAAGACCAGGTCGGCAAGATGGAAGAGGGACTCATACGCCTCGTTCTTGCTTCGATGGGACTCCCACCAATGCCGCGGGGAAACACCAGCGCTTTTCAACTTGTCGGCGGCCGTCCAGTGTTTTTGTCGTTTGCAAAAGCATACAGCCAGCCATTTAGCTGCTCATGCGTTATGCCAAGCCTCTGTAGCATTTCTGTTCTTCTCGCAAACTTGCAGGCTTGATCGATACTATCGGCTTCGTCTGTATCAATAAAACCTGCGGGGTCCGTGTTCGAGTAGATATGCTAATCCAGTTGCATCCGTGTGAACCATTTCCCAACGCACATTGACCAGCTTTTCAAGCGCGCGGCGAACACGTTTTCGGACGGTGCGTGAAACGCGCCCGCGGCTGTCCTCGCTCGCCCCAACCAAATCACCAAACAAACATGACCTCACCATCAGTCATTGGGGGAGCTGGCGTATCCTTCTCGTAGCCACTTGAATCGCGCGTAAACGCGAGACGTCGGAACATTATCAGATTCTAGTTCACGAAGCGCCTCAATTATCGGGTCAAGCATAGCAACGGCGTACGCGAGGTTTTGCCAAAAGCTTGGGACCCGACTGTGTATCTCACTGTTTCTAGTTTAGCAAGAACAGCAGGAGGGGTATTGTATCGTTGCCGCAATGGGACGTAACGGGATGACTGGAAAAGATCCTCCAGAATTTCACGATTATTGAGTACACTTCGGAGGCATGCATGCGCCGTGTACCATCGCGTTGCAACGGGAAGCACAAGTGCACGTCGCGTTTCATTCGCCGGAATCAGCGTACGCTGAAGGCTGCGAAACTGATCCAAGTGGGCGAGGTGATCTCGTACGAAGTGCACAATATCAAGTGCATGGTCCTTCACCAAATTGACAAAATCTATCTTCTTGAAAGTGTCCTCCATTAGCAGGTTGAGAACATGCGCAGCGCAACCTCCACCAAATACTGGTAGTCTTTCCTCAAGCAAGTCCCACGCGTTCGACATGTTCTTCGCGTTATCAGTCAATACGCCGGCAACAACAGCAGTAGTCTCGGTTTGAGCTTCATTAATCACGCGCTCTAACTCTCTCGTCATGAACTCTGCCGTGTGTCTCTGTTCCTGTAGAGATCGATGACCAGAATATGGATGGCATGCCGGGCGCCACCACCATAAAGTTCACAATGCTACGTCCGTTTACGTCGGTCCAGCCGTCCGTAACAATAGACACCGTTCCTTGTCGTTGAATTGTTGAGATCACTTGCGCTTTCCTCTCCTCTTTGACCTTCACTAGAAGCTGTCCTGCAAGTTTGGCTCTAGACGGCAGCTTAAATTGCGGTGCTAACCATTGCGATTAGTTTGCGGAAGATGGCGGCATCGACTAGAGCAAAAGGCAGCGCACAGCATAAAAATACTTGCGCCACCAATAACTAAAACTCCGCTTGGCCAAATGGGCCACCATTCTCGTCGTTACCTGCATCACTGCCTTGGGCGACGTGTTGCGGTGGTAGCGGTGCTGGCGGCGGTTCTCCGAGCACTGGTATGTGATACGTGTTTCGTAGGAAATGTTTGTCCATCGGCAATACTCCAGTACATGCAAGTGCATGTGGAACCATGTTCCGTTGGGGTGTCGCGCTATTGAGGATAACATGGCAGTGGTTGCACTCTACCTTGGGGTGTGATCGCCCGTCAAGTCTCTTAAAGTGCTGCCATATCGGTCCGTACTTCCGCCCGCCTTTCGACATAGGACGGGGCGACACGACAGCAGTAGGCACGGCTCCTGCTTCACGGTCTTGTTGAGGCAAAGAGCCCACACCAGGAGTGCCCAATCTTTGGTGCCGACTTGGCGACCTTGCTGGCGTTGGTGACCCCCGCATACTACGCGGTGATGGTTGAGATCGAGGAGTTCGCCGGACGAGGGTGAAGATGCAGCACCCGGTGACGATGGCGGTGCTGAAGATCGACTCCGTCGACCTAGCGACGTGCCCTGCTGTGTTGCCTCCGGTGAGTATGGCGCAGCAGTTGTCATAGTCGCTGATGCCGGTGTCGGCGTCGCCGGAACGGAAGGCTGAGTCAGCTGAAGCGGTGTAGACTGCGTCGACGCACCCGAAGAACGTGACGTAGCTAAAAATCCCGATGGGGACGATGACTGGTTGGAGTTCATGTTATCGGCTGAAGGTGTCTGCGCTGGCGCGAGTTCTGCTATGATCTTACTGAAGGGGAATTGCGAGCATTCCGAACTATTTTGGAACTATTCGGAGCTGATCCGAATATTGCGAGCATTCGGAATACTGACGCGCGCATCCAACACTACTACGCATGCAGAGACAGTATAACCCTGATTTCTACCATTTTGATCGTAGAAACCAAAGTATGGAAAGCGGTCTTGCCGTTAACCCGTACTATCATTCTCAGCTCGCTTTAGCCGATGAGACGAGGTGGTGAACTTTTTTGTCCAAGGTGATAGCGGCCCTTATTCAGATACTCCTGGACCAGATATACCCAGACCAGAAACCTCTGGTCCGGGACAACTAGTCCAGGCTGGCTTGTATCTAGTGCAATCCCTGAGGCTAATCGGACCTGAGGCTAATCGGACCTTGTATCTAGTGCAATCCCTGAGGCTAATCGGACCTGAGGCTAATCGGACCTTCAGGGATTGCACTAGGTACACGCCAGCCTGGACTAGTTGTCCTGGATCAGAGGTTTCTGGTCTGGGTATATCTGGTCCAGGAGTATCTGAATAAGGGCCGCTATCACCTTGGACAAAAAGGTTCACCACCTCGTCTCAACTGCTGCGCGTGCCCGGATCTCAGGGCTTGATTTCACCGATTTGATCGAAGAAGAGTGTATTGTGTCGAAGCTTTTTCTGACCGGAATAATGCCGGGGAAGAAGAGCACGCGCAAGGAGAGAGAGAAGGAGGCTAAGGCGCCGGAGAGCCTACGTGTCAAGGGAAAGCGCCGGAGGAACGAGGTCTTCAGGACGTGGGGCGTCGCAAAGCCCAAGAAATCGTCTCTGGTCCAGAACCAGCCAGTTGAAGAACCGGCCGTCGAGGAACAACAAATTGTGCCTAAGAACGCCGAGTCCAAGACGGAGAGTTCAGGGCCAGGGACGACGCAAGTCGAAGGTGGCGATGACGCCCCGAAACAGAACGTGAGCAGTGACGCAAGTGCGGATACCCAGGAACCTGAATCAGCGCTGGTGGTCCCAGTCTCCAAGGCCCTGGATTTCGAGTCCAAGGAGCCCGAACCTGGTCGACAGCTAGCCCCGGTCCAGGAAGATCAAGACCTGGGAGACCTGGATCAGAACGGTTCACACTCTGAACCAGGAGTTGCGACGTCATTAGCTGTAGTATCATCTCGCAAAGTTGTGCCCAAGGAGTCATCCTCGGGTAGAACCCTCGCTGTGCGTGGTGACTCGGAGCTTTAGGAACATGAACCTATTCGACCCATTACGAAGGCCACCAGCGACATGTCTAAGTTTGTCCACGCTCAGTTGGACCGCTGGCTGAGATTACCAAGTCGTCGTGTCTTAGCCCGAAAAGTTGTCTATGCTTGGCGAGGGGCTCCAAACTGCTCTGCTTGCGTCAGGGCAGCGGTAGAGACCAACACCTATTTGGAACGAGTTATGTCTCTAGGCACTCTGAATGACAAGTGGATTTACTGGATCGGGATAACACGACGATCTATCCCACTCATGGCGGACCTGCTTGCAGTCGAGGTCCAGCTGTCCAGTCTCACTACACGTGAAGTGGTAGCTGTGATCCAGACTCTACTCTGAATGCTGGTTTTGAAATCATGAATGTGATTTCTGGATGGGAACAGAGCCCAATATCTCGGATCCAGGATGACCTAGTTTACGGTCTCGCTGAGGAACTACAACGATACTTGGTCGTGGAGATGATCGAATGGCGGAATATTACCCAAGGAATCTCGTTTCAAGCAACCGAGATTCCCCAAGATCTTGATCCAGAGTTGGAACACATTCCGACGTTTGAGTACCACGAAGAGGATGGCGAAGGAGACATTCTGATGACGGACAAGGATGTCCAGGTGCTTGGTCGAGAACTTATTTTTAAACTGAAGCTAACAGGCATCAGGACCAGAGTGTCAGCGGAAGTGAAGCCGAAGATCCTGAACCAAAACGCTTGAAGAAGGCAGCGCCACTGGAGTCACTCCCATCTTTAGATTCCAGGATTTCAGATTCCTGGTCTTCGAGTTTGGCAGGACCATCAGTTGGAGGTTCGACGCCTGAGTCAGACCCACCAGTTACTACTTCCGATGGCAGCTCTTCCTCGTCCATGATGTCAGGTGGACATAGTGCCGCTGCGCATATGCCTCATTCTGGACAAGGGGCGATGGTTATGATGGCCCAGTATCGAGGAACTCCAGGCCCGACTACTAGTGGCGGAGGGATTCTGGTCGTTCAGGAAGAAGTGATGCCCCAGGCCCCTCAAGGTGTGGATGAAGATCATCCGATGGAGCATGAGTCTGAATCAAGAATTGATACTCTAAGACAAGGACCAAGTCCAGCGTATGAGAGTGCTAGCATGTACAGTGATCGACGTTCAAGGACGCAGTCATCCAGATCTAGACATTATGCTTCATCCACTCGTTCTGGTCGAAGCCGCCAATCCACGTCCAGACATTCTGGAGCAGGATCAACTGGGTCGCTCAAGTAGCTGTGGATGTTATCCAGAATCAGCAAATGGAGTTGCGTCGAATGTATACAGCACAATTACAGCTCAAGGAGGCAGAAATGAGTTCGAGGCTAGAGGCTCAGGCCCAGGCCATGCGTGCAGCTATGGCCGAAGCAGAGCTGAACCGAGTCAATTCTCTGGTCCAGAATGATCAAGTCAAGACCAAGCAGGTCCAACATGTGAAACAGGATACTGAGAGCCTCTCCCAAGAAGCTTGGTGAGACGAGGTGGTGAACCTTTTTGTCCAAGGTGATAGCGGCCCTTATTCAGATACTCCTGGACCAGATATACCCAGACCAGAAACCTTTGGTCCAGGACAACTAGTCCAGGCTGGCGTGTACTAGTGCAATCCCTGAAGGTCCGATTAACCTCAGGGCACCGTCCACAGACTTGAGAAGCTTGAGCGACTTGGTCGAGACTCCTTCGTTCAGGATCAGCGTCCAGGTCCAGGATATATTCAGGATATTCCAGGATCAGACGCGTAATTCCAGGATCAAGAAGCTCACGCACGCTCCACACAATAGTAAAAATAGCAGTAAACAGATAGCAGAGTTCCACGTCACAAATATGTAGTTCCTTGTTCTTATTAGCCGAGGATCGGGCTACCAGTGTCAATCGGGGCTCTGGTCCTGGATAACTGGCTTGATCCAAGACGCCCACAATGCAAAACGCGCACCACTCCCTTGGGGAGACAATACACAAACGAGATCACCACTTAGTTCTTCGCGTCACTTGTACAGTCTTCGGTCACGGCCTTGGCTGCCGACTGCTGATCCAGACAGTCCGAGGCACAGGAATATGAAATGAATCGGAGCGCCCCAATCCAACTAGTATATGGAATGAGAGGGGGCTTGACCCAAGACTTTACGTCCTAGAGCCCAACCCAACTGCGACTTGAAACGGTTGGAGTCCAACAGACGATCCGAGCTTCACAGCGAAGAAGAACCTTAATCCACCTACTCAATTGGTGGCAGGCTTGACAAAGCGACTTGTGTGTTACAGGGAAAATTGAACTCTGTTTAGTTTTACACTATCTCTTCTTGCATGTTCTCTGGTGTTCTTTGGTGTTCTCTAGTGTGGACCACTTCAATTGACTTCGTTGACTTAAACTTACTTTCAGTATAGGGACGAATCTGGTACACCCCTCATTGGGCAACGGCGACCCTCACTGAAATATGGAAAGATCTCGGCCGACCCTTCACGATTGAATCCAGGAATCCTGGACCAAGGCTCTTAATCCTCTTGATGACTTTTCCCATAGTTACTATCCATAATCCAGGAAAGGAAACTGTGTGGCACTGTTGGCACACACCTCTCGACCTGAAGTCCGAGCTTACAGTCCAGGACCAGGGAGTTTTGATGTCTGATCAGAAATATTCCAGAACCAGAGGTTTTCCACATCCAGATCTAGGAATTCTTGATAGGATATGTCACGTTCAGGATAAATATTCTTGGCTGAGAACACATGAGTGTCTCATCTGGGTTTTAGTCTTAGACTGGGGTTCTTGATGGCTAGTTCAAGGTTTATATGTGTTGATCCAGGGATATATGTCCTGGTCCAGGGTTTCTGATGTCAGACCCTGGATATCCAGGAGTAATCCAAGAATAATGTCTGGATCAGGAATTCTTAGGTTGATTTAGTCGGTTTGGGGAGTCTTGTCAGGCGGGACGCACTGCCTGATACATTCAAGGCAGGCGTTTGAGTGCCATGCATAGGGCAACCCGCTTCAGGACGAGGGTGACCTGGACCGAGCGTATTTAATACCTCTGGGTGTACACTTCCAGGATATTACACTTCCAGGTCTAAGACCATACTCGACTCCATAATCCACAGCCACAACTTCTCAACCGTCACTTCCATCCTTCCATATCTTTCATGTCACACATTCGCCTGGTCACCCAGGCATTAGAACTGAGCCAATCACAAGGCGACTTGCCTGAGACAATCACCTAACGTTACCCAAAAAATCACAGAGCGCATCGCGTCATTGGACACGGCGCCGCTCTTGGCGAACTCATGCTCGGCCTTGAAGCCCTCGTGGGTGAGCAGCGCCATGTCGCCGAGTCGGCGTGTGACGCACCGTGCTGTGATGTACATTGGAATTGTTTCGAAGTTATACAGATTGCGCTCCTTAGTCCGGTAGCGTGTAAAAACGATTCCTGCCCAAATCTTATATTTTGGTATTATTAAGTTCTAGGACGGAAGCGGTGAGCCAGCCATTTCGAATTTGCGCGGGATACAGCCGATGAACGCCGGTATCATCGCAGCATTCAAGAAAGCGTACAAGAAAAAACAGCTCAGATGGGTTTACGAGAAACTGAAGCGGAAGGAGCCCATCGGCGAGGACGCGTACGCTGTCAATCAGCTCCAGGCGATGGAATGGTGCAAGGAGATTTGGGCTGAATTATGTGGCAAGCGCACCATCGAGAATTGTTGTCGGCACACGGGAATCTTCTTCAACGTCATAGCTAGTGAGAGTAGCAAGGTTTGCAGCTAGTGAGAGGATGTGGTTGTGGAGGAATTGATTATGCGTGCATCGGTGATGCACTTGTAGTTACTGTATAACTTAATAGAGACGTTTCGCAAATGACTTCGCCTTCACATTATCTGCACAAAAGCCCCATGCAGAGCAGAAACAGGGCGATGGACGCCAAGTGCGATTTCTGCTCCACAGAAGTAGCGATTGTGAAGAATACAATCCTCATAATTATTATGTGCAATACACTAACTTTAGCAGTGCGCGCGCCATTCATTCTACAGCGGGCCATTTGGAAGGTCACTTAACCCCCCCATTCATTCTACTGTACAAGATGGCTGAAGGTCGACGTCGAAACTTCACCGAGGAAGAGGACCTGGCGCATCTCCGACAGGCGCTGGGCGACCGACCCTTTGTGCTGCCCCCGCAGCGGAATTCTAGCCAAGTCGGATGCCCTGGCGGCTACGCTCGTCGCTGACGAAAGCTTTCCTCGCGAGAAACTGAGTGGAAAGACGGCAAGCGGCCGGTTCGACAAGCTGGCTACTGTATAGCATTTGTGCATACGGACACCCCAAATTCCATACAAGCAGAAATAACCTTATCGACAGCATGAGCCCATCTATGCTTGTATACAAATTGCAAATCTTTTTCTGATGCATTACTGCTCTCCTGCTGTCTCGTCGATGAATTGCTCGACAACATCATCAGAGTCACTGACGGTCCCCTCGATTGCTTCAACACGTTCCAGTTGCTCTACAATGCTGTTCTCCGCCTCATTAACAGCGTTGTTGTTGCTGTGGTCTGTAAACCCACCGATAATGACCCGGTGGCCGAGCTCTTGCCATGCTGTCGTGGCCCAACTGAGCGCTTCCTTTCTTGATGGTGGCGAGAGCGAAAATTTTCGCGTCGATCGCTTTGGTTGTAGTCTCGCAGTTGCTGAGACAGATGCTGTACCCATTTTTTCGAAGGCGCTGTTTAAGAGGTCGAAACCAAGATATGTCAGCTGGCTGACACACAGAGGTCAAACCAGGCGGCACTTTCATCAGATGAACATTCAAGCATTCGGCATGTTGCTCTACCTCCTCAGTCCAATGGGCTGAAAAGTCATCCCAGAGGAGGAGCACAGGTGCAGCCTCTTGTCTGATCGCAAAGTTTGAACGAGATGGCTGTAGAACTTATCGAGAGTTGAAGGCATCTCGTTGGCTGCTAGAAAGTTTATTACGTCAAGTTTTTAGCGTAGGTCTCGCATTCCCGCTTGTAGCCGTTTGGCTTCCGCCCCGCGCTGCCCGGAGTTCTTTTGCGGCCACGTGCCATGTTGCTTTGCTCGATGCTGCGATTATGAATGATGCTGATCGCTTGCTTGGTGCTTCGCACCGATTTTGTGCCGTATATAGGCATTTGCTCTGAGCTGAATCGTGCGAAAATAGTTCTGTCCGTTTGAACAAATGGGCATAGTGAGGTTTTTCCACATGGCTTCATCGTTCTGATTGGCTAAATGATGTGTCCGGATGTACAAAATGTCCTTATGCACAAATGCTATACAGTAAAGCCCGCCGAGAGCACGCAGTCGGGCGTTTCTGAAGAAGAAACCGAAAAACTACGATTCTAGACGAGATAGTGGAGCACCATGTTACTCGCTTAGCGACTGACAAAGACAACGAACTTCGCAAGCGTCAACGAGAGGAGGAGGCGTCCCTCGCGGCGCGACGGCTTGCCATGGAAACCCTTCGCGAGAGCTCAGAAGAAAGGAGCCCACCAAAAAACGGAAAGAAACTGAGCTAAAAGGGCTGCTGATAAGTCTTAAGGAGAAGGAGATGGCCGACAGCAAGGCTGCCAGGAAGGATAGTGCGTTGCAGCGAGCCCAAGAGCGCGAAGCAGACCGCGAGGAAGCCGCTCGAGCTCGTCAAGAAGCGAGCGAGCATATGCTGAAGCTCGTTGGCGCTGTGACGGAGATCATCTTGGCAATTATCCAAGCTCAGAAATCAAACTAGGTTGCGAGTTTCGTTGCTGTAGGTATGACTCTAGACTAGGAGGTTCTAAGTGGTTACCTTGGTAATAACAGCAGTGACAATTTGACAGTAACATGCTTATAGCAACGTATTGCCAACAGGGCTGAGGCGCACTCGTAGAGACTTCTTGAAATCAATAAAAGCCCACAGCGTTTTAAGCTCCTTGAACTTCCATTTAGCTGCCTCACGAACAGAACTCATCTTCGCGTTGAATTGCTGCTTGCAACTAGACGGACAGGCTTCCGGTGGCAATGAACTTGCGGACGCCGTACGCGGGGTCGCCGTAGATAATGTAGCCATCAAAAATTGCACCGTAGATAATGTAGCCATCAAAAATTGCACTGTGCTCTTCCAGGTACTCCAATAGCTTGCTTTCGTAAAGTAGCGTGATGTCATGTCGCCGGCCCCCGATAGGCCCCCAAAACTGATGGCAAAGCCATCAGGTGTAACTACAGGCTGGTAGTTCAAGCAGTGCACCCGCTTGTGACCAGAGTAGACCTGTCTCTGCAGGTTCTCCATTGTTCCTGGCCTCGAAGACGGGCGGCACACGGCGTTCTTAGTGCCGTCTATAAAACCGAACACCGATGACATCGGTGAATCTTTTCTGCGAATAGCTTCAGCGTACAGATTGAGGCGCTCGGAGCATATCCGGCGCTGGAAGTAGATGGTGTCCTTGAATCTATCGTAGAGATACAACACTTCAGAACTGTCAACATCATGTGTAGTTAGCAGAAAGTATTGGCCGACGTACCCAAATGCTGAACAATCCGGCTAAGCTGCCCCGTCGAACGGCCGAAGATCTTCATCATGTCATAGAGCCTTTTGGGATAGCTTAGCCGATACAGCAAAATGCACAGAGCCTCGGTAGAAATGCGCTTTGTCGCGCTGGTAAGCTCGGTAGAGCAAGCAGCGGCATAGTGCTAGCACACCATGCACATCGAATCGAAACAGCAGCTCGCTATCTGCGTTCGTCTTCTCGACAAGGCAAAAACGGACGTCAGGTATGATAGGACGCTCGGGCTGCACGGAGCTGATCAGCAGCACGCTCTCGACGGCTTGTGGGCCGGCGGCATCGCCTTCTTGATGTAGGAGAAGCAGTAGGAGCTCCTCCATTGTGCTCAGCAAATACTGTCCAGTCGACAGATGGATGCGAAAGAGATAATGCGATGGCTGTGAAATGTCTGCTCGACTTATCTTCTCCCTATCTTTACAGTAGATCTTCTCAGCGATAAGGTGAAGATAAAGTTGATTGCGAAACGTCTCTAATGATGAGGATTTGCGATTCAGGTCCCACCCTCAACCGGACTGAGGAGCGGAAATTGTACATATTAGCTAATACTGCTATCATTTATGGATGATGGGGGCACTCTTTCGGAATAGTGGCAGTGGACCCGAAACGACACGAGCGGCGATAACACAACAGTATTTGCTAAACAGTATTCGTGTGCGTGAATGGAGGGCGAGGGTGATCTGACGCACGATGAGAGTGGAGGTGCATTTAACTATGTGTGGTGATGGAATTTGGAGTTGGGATTATCGTTCGTTCTGTTTGTTATGATTGTTTTAGGGGAGAAGAAACGTATCCGGAAAAATACGACGCCAGTAGCTACGCAAACTACACCCAGCAGCCTCAAGAAGAGAGTCCACTTCGTACCATCAGCAGGAATATGGCAGGTATGACGGCTATTATGGTCAACAAAAAGCGCAAGAGGCTGCTCCAGGATATGATGTCAGCTATGGCTATCAATATGGCTACGATGCTGGCTACGAATCGGGTGCTGCGCAGGACTATGGCCACTATGCTGTTATGGAAGGGTTAAGTGTAGAACAGTAGACGTATGCAGTGGTGACACCTGAGACGTTGTAAACTACTTACTCGCGGCCGGTGCCAGCCCTAGATCCCTAGACGAGAACGGAAGTTGCCTTTGTACGTGATCACATAGCCGTGCTGTCGACCGAAACCAACTGAATGAAGGTAATTATTTCATGACAGACACCCCTCATGCTGGGCGGGGCACGTCGATGCGAGTATTGTGCTATTGCGCAGCTCTGACGTAAAGGATCTGTATGTTCAAGACTACGATGTATGGCTCCGTACTCTACCGTGTCAACATCAAACAGAGTTACAGACTCATGGCGATAATTCCTATGCAGGCAGCAATGTGTCCACTTGACTGGGTAAATATTCCTGGTCACACGAAGCTGCTAAGGGCGATCAAAAAGGTACTAGTGCTCAGTTGGGTATTCACTTACGTTGACTGTCGTGGGTCATTTCAGTACCAGGACTCACTGTGGCTGCCGAAGTTTGTTGAAGACCTTATCCGAGGCATTGTGCGCTACAAGATCAAAATATATGAAGACCTGCCGAATAAACCTGTTGCGAAAGGTGCAACCGATGGTACTTGCGCAAAACCTGAGACCTCTATCCCTGCTGAACCATCAGCCTCAGGTGTCGACAAAACTGCGGATAAAAAGCGTCTGAAAATCCGCCTGATGATGTTGCTGTCACCACTACAGAATCAGCTACTAAGAAAGTCAATACGTGGTGAATTCATAAACCGAGACCACTTCACCTATCCCAGCAGTCTGCGAGCCAAAGCCCGGCTCCTCGAGTCCCCGGGCTGTTGACTACCTCGAGAGCTGCCTCAGTTGGGGCAGCTAACCACGCAGAACGACTTGGACGGCAGCAGCAACACACTTGACAGCTTTCATAGCTGAAATGGCAACTGCAGTGAACTTCATGTTCATGTCGTTGCAAGGCTTGGGCTTATGAGGTCAAGTTGTAATGTGCGTAAGTAAAAAGAAACCGCATCGATGGCTGACAGACATCGTTACAAGAGCAATTATTAAAGCTTTCACCAATTCTGCTAGATTTCAGATTTTGTGTATCAACGTGAAGTGATTGTTAGAAAAGTTGTTGTGACT
>JAAVTI010000805.1:0-63589 GCA_011947335.1 Phytophthora constricta
CCGACGTCCCATCATTAGTTCGTTCGGTGATAGTGCCACCGTCGTGTGTCGCCCCGAGTTGTAGGCATACACCGCAAAGTCCACCCACGTCTTCCAATCGTGCTGCGTGTCCTCGTGCATGTACGTCGCCACGCAGTCCTTCCACGTCCTATGGAACCGCTCTACCAATCCAATCATTTGAGGCCTGTAGGGCACCGGGTTGATCTGCTTCGCTTGCAGCATCACAATCAACTGCTCGATCACCTTGCCCGTAAGCTCCGGCGCACCGTCCGTCAACAATTCACGGAACACCCGAACTTAAGCACCACGTGCTTCATCAAAAACTCCGCCACATTATCCGCCGTGATGCTCTACCGTTGCCGCCACTGCGTATCTCGTCACATATTCTACCGCGGCGATGACATAGCGTTCGCCGCCGTCTCTCGTAGGTAAAGGGCCCGCCACGTCCAACGCCCATCTATCGCCGACATCACCTCCTCGTAGACTTCGTAGTGGTGGGATCACGCGCGGTCTCGCCTTCCTGCTACCGCACTCTTGACATCCGAGAACCCATCGTTTAACTTCGCGTTGTAGGTTAGACCAATAGAGTTGTGCGATGCGTGCATAGGTGTGGGGTGCTCGCAAGTGCCCCGCCCACACCGAATCGTGACACTCTTGAATACTCTCGCCCACAGTTCTGGTGGCAATACTACACGCCTTCCACGTGGAGTGTTGATCAGCACCAAGCCGTGCCGCATCTCGACGTTCATCCTCGGTGAACTACCGCATCTGCCATCCTCTGCACTAGGTTGCTCCTCGTTTGCGCCTCGCGGATCTCCGTGTCTGTTAATTGCAACGTCGGCTCGTTCTCTCTCGCACTCGTGCCTCACGACCGGTCTCGTTCGCGTTCTCGTTCTGACGGTACCTCACTGTCGTTCTCGACTGCCGTCGTCTCCTCGAATTGGCCCAACCCGCCTTAGTTCGTCACTCTGCTGAGTCGGTATCGTCGCCTTTCGCTTCGCCGCTGCACCGCCCTTCGTCTTTGTCCTTGGAGCTGCTGTGCTGCCACCTCGACTCGTTGCTGCATCACCTGTCTTCGCCGCTGGTGGTGCCGCCACCGCACTAGTTCGGCTCGTTGTTCGTGACTCTCCGGTTGCCGCTGGTCTGCCCTGCACGTTGTCCTTCGTTGTGTCGCGAAGCGTGCACAGCCCTTTTCTCCGCTGGTTGGCTCGTTGTCTCGCTCCTCGTCGTGGCCTCCACTGCCGCGCTTGTTACTCGTGCTGGCCCAGTCGTCGCCCTTGCTGGTCCCGCGCTTGCTGTGACGTCGTCACCATCTCGCGTCAGTCGGTGCCGACTCGCTCACCTCGCTCGCCTTCGCCTTGCGCTCGTGGCTTGACTTCTTTATCTTGGTGGGGCTCGCCTGGATTTTCGCGTCGGCTTGTACTGTGCGGGCTCGTCCATCGTCTCACTCTGCATTGGTTCGCCCGTTACTGCATCGACTGCTCGCTGTTGCCCGCTTCTGCTCGTCTTGGCTGCTCTTGTCAGTGGCCTCGACACCGTCGCACTGCTTCTTGTGGCCTGAGGTCGTGAGGGTACCTCGCTTCCTCGTCGACTACTGGCATCGCTGCCATTGCCACAGTCTCTGCTGCCGCTCGTCCGTTCCCCGTTTGTTGATCACTCGCTGGGCCGTTGGTCACGGTACTATTCTCTGCCGTGGTCGCCGTGTCTTTGGGCGCCTCGCCCGTCACTCCTGGCCGTTGTTCTCCGCCGTTTATCGTCTAACTCGTTGCAGTCGCACTCGCCGCGTTGTTCGTCTTCGGGTTCGACGCCGCGTGCCCGTACGCTGTCGTCTGGCTCGACGCTACGGTACTCACCCTGTTGCTCGCCTTCGGTGTCGATGTCGCGTGCTCGCCTGCTGTCGCCTTGCCCGCTGCCGCACTCACCGCGGCTCGTCCTCGGCGCCGCGTGCTCATCCGCTGTCGGCTGGCTCGCTGCCGCACTCGCCGCGTTGCTCGTCCCGGCGCTGCTCATACGCTGTCGGCTGGCTTGCTGCTGCGCTCACTGCGCTGTTCGTCCTCGGTGCCGCGTGCTCGTCCGCTCGGCTGGTTTGCTGCCGCAATCACTGCGTTGCTCGTCCTCGGCGCCGCCGCGTGCTCGTCTGCGGCCACATCGCTCGTCTTCGGGCTCAACGTCACGTGCTCGTCCGACGTCGCCTGGGAAAGACCTGATCGCTGCCTGCCCTCACTCTGGCGAGGCACGTCTCCCGTTCTGCCGTATCAATGTCCTCGTTGTCCTTGTTCTTGCTCTCCTCCTCCAGTACCGTGTCGTCGTGTCGCGACTGCCGTAGATCCTGCCGTGCTTGTCGGTGCCGCTGCTACCGCCACACTGCTCGCTGTTGTCCCAGCCGTTGCGCCAGTCGTTGAAGCTTCTGTTCGCGCAACGGCTCGTTGCCTCGACTTCCGCCTTCGTCCTCGTGCTGCCAGAGTCATCGCCGCCACAGGCGCCCTCGAAAGTGCGTCCGCCATACATTCGTACTCCCCGGCCGATACTGCACCTCGAAATCGAACTCTTCAAGGTAAGTGCCCATCGATGCAGCTTGCCTGTCAAATTTGGACTCGTCATTAACCATTTTAACGCCGAGTGATCCGTCACTATCGTGAACCGTCTGCCATACAGGTACGGTCTGAACAGCTTTATTGACCACACAACCGCCAGACACTCTAACTCCGTGATGCCGTAGTTCGCCTCCGCCTTACTGTTTACTTTGCTCGCATAGGCTACTGGCCGCCACCCGTCGCCGTGATCTTGCATTAAGCATGCCCAACCCAATCTTACTCGCGTCCGTCACCAACTGGAAAGGCAACCGAAAATTCGGGTAAATTAGCAAGGGTTTCGTCGTCAACGCCACTTTCACGTGCTCGAATGCCTTCTCCTGCGCCGTCGTCCACTCCCAAATCGCGTCCTTACGTAGCAACTTCGTCATGGGCGCCATGATAGAACCAAAGCCCTCGATGAACCTCCTGTAATATCCCGCGAGAGGCACAATCTCTTCACCTCGACAGCTTCTTGGGGTCTCGGGAACTCCTGCACCGCCGTGACCAATCGCTGCAATGGCCGAACTCCTTCACTGCTCAACTCGTGTCCCAAGTATTCCATGCGCTTTGTGGCGAACACACACTTCTTTAGTTTTAGCGTCAATCCTGCCGCCGAAAGCCGCTCTAACACACACGCCAACTCGAGTACATGTCGCTCGATACCTCCACGGGTATACACGACGATGTCGTCTAGGTAGACCAAGCATGTAGTCCCGTCAAACCTCGTAGCACGCTGTTCATCATTCGCTGAAAGGTGGAAGGAGCATTGGTCAATCCAAATGGCATGCGCACGAACTCGTACAAGCCTGCTTTGACATGAATGCCGTCTTCGCCCTGTCCTCCAATGCCATCCTAATCTGCCAGTACCCTGCCTTCAAATCCAGAGTAGAGAAGAGTAATGCACCGCCCAACGCCTCCAACGTCTCGTCGATCCGCGGCAATGGATACACATCCTTGCGCGTCACCTTGTTCAATGCTCGATAATCCACGCAAAATCGCACCTCGCGGTCCTTCTTCCGAACCAGTACTACAGGAAGCCCCTCGCACCGCTGCCTTCTTGAATCACGCCTGCGTTTAGAATCTTTTTCACGTTCGCGTTCACCACTGCGTCGTCCGTCTGTGCCTGCCTCCTTCGTTTAAGCATAATGGGTGCAGCGTCGCCCGTGTTAATGTGATGCTCGATATCCAAAGCCGTCGCCGGCGGACAATCTCCGTGTTAGCAGTCAGTCGCCTATACGCCTTCAACAACTTCATGATGAGCTGCTTGCCACCGTCCTCGTCGGTCCCGAGGTGCAGATCTCCTTCGTTCTCCAGCGGCCCGTCGTCATCGTCGTCGCCTAACTCGTTCAGCCACTCCCCAACTCGCTCTCGCCGGAGCTCGCCGCTCATCTCGAGCACTGTCACGTCCTCGTCCAATGGGATCCACGTGCCCAGCTCCTTGTTCAGGGAGTCGTGCTTCTCCTCCATTACTGTTGATCGCCGGCACCCAGGCTTTCCCGTCCTTCACCTTCGTTACGGTTGCTGCCAGCATCACTGCGCCCGTGTCTCGCGTAGGCAGGAATATGCCCTTCTCGCCGTCTTCCGCCGTCACCGACACCTCGATTGGCGTCACCGTACCCTCGAGCCACGTCTTCCGCGCCATTCTCACCGCCGCCACTCTCGCGCCTCCCGACTTGTCACACGTCCGGAACGGGATCACTACTGCTCGTCCTTCGTCACAGTATCGCACTTCGTTACGCGCAAAGTCCATCGTGGCTCCGTGCGCCGTCATGAAACCCACGCCTAGTAAGAACTCGTCCGTGCACCGGAGATTATACAGGCGTCGACACGTATAACCTCGTCAAACGCACTGCGCATCTCGAATCGCCACACTCCGACTACGTCCAGCAGAAAGCCTCCTATGCCCTCCACGTAATCCACCGGTGCCTCGCTCACCACCTTGTCACCGAAATGCATCCAGTCCGTGCCCGCGACTGTGTATCGAGCACCACTGTCCAGCTTCACGTGCCGTCTCGCGCCCGACACCGTCATCGTTGCAGTGGGTAGACCATCATCAGCGCCAATATACTCCACAGCATCGTTCTTTGCGGCTCCTCGCGCTACCAGGCCACTGCGTCGATGCTTCACTAAGCCCACGCGTGCTGCTCCTTCGGGGCCTCTCATTTGCTCGTTGCTCAGTTCACCGTGCCGCCGCTGTCTTCGTTCCTCGAGTTCCATCAGCGCACTTTCCGCTGCCTGGCCACGCATCGCGAGCTGCTCGTCTGCCGCTTGTCGTCGCTCCGCCTCGACCTCTCGCTCTACGCGTTTCTTCTTGGCTTGTGCGTGCTTCACGCGCTGTCGCTTGTCATGCTTCTTGGTCTTGCGTCGCACGAGACGCACTCGCGCCACTTCACTCTTGAGCTGACTCTCGTCCACCGACTCCACGCCTTCATGAAGCACGTCGCCGCTTGCTTCGTCCTCGCTGTGATCTGCCTCGTCCACCGAGACCTGCGTCGCGCCTCCATCCGTGGGCTCAATAGTCTCGTCCGCCACCGTCACACTCGTGTTCACGTTCGCGCCTTCTTCAGCTCGACGGCGTCCGTCGCCATCTCCAGCTTGGCTTCGTCCGTCACCTTCTTCAGTCTGACGTAGGTCGCCGCCTTCTTCAGGTTGGCTCCGCCCGTCGTCTCCTGCTACTCCGTGGCTGCTGTCGACTCGCTCCTTGCACCGGTGGTTCTCGTCACCACGCAGGTACCGCGCCGCTGCCATCGCGGGCCGCACTGTCGCCACGTATCGTTCTGCTCGTTTCTCGTCTCTTGATGCCACGTCTATTTCCATTCGCCGCACCACTTCGTTCATCTCCCCGTCCTCGTCCGACTTCCTCGTGTTCACCGGCAATTCTCCAAGTACCGTGCTCGTCTCCAGGTCAGTCGCCGACTGCACAGCCACCACCATCTCTCGCGAAGTCGCTGGCGCCATCTGTCTTGGTCTGGCCATACCGCCACTCGTCCTCCTCGCTCGTTGGGGTGTTCGTGTTTGCCCCGGACGCCGTATCCTCACTACTGCGCCCGTCGCTAGTTTTTCGCCGACTTTCTCGCCTTCTCGCGCTCTTGCATGTACGCGTCATTCCTTTCTTCGCTGCCGGGTCCGTGCTCTCTCGCGCCAAGTGGCCGAACTTGTGGCACGCGAAGCACTTCGGCCCGTTCGTGCACTCCGTCGCCCAATGGCCGGTAAGGCCGCACTGGAAGCATGGACGGCTGTCGCCATCTGACCGGTTCCTCGCCTGGCCGTCACCTCCTGTTGCTCGTGCGTTCTCCATCTTCATTGGTTCTGCCGACGTGGCCTGCTTCACCGCAGCTTTCAGTCGTTTCTTCTTCGGCGGCTGCACGTCAGCCTCGTCGTCACTGGCCGCAGCTGCGACTCGTCTCGCCTTCTGCTTCTGCGCCGACCCTCGTACTCCTTGGTTGTCGGCTGCTTTCGGCGCCGGACGTTTTCGCCCGCCGTTCCAGTACTTGCCGTTCTACTGGTGTCCTGGTAACGCGTCCCACGTGCCCGTCAATGTGTTGAATACTCCTTGCGGGTTGGTGAACAGCGCCACCCTCTGCTCCTCGTCCTCCATGGCAATGCTTCCATCGTCGTTCATGATACCAGACGGCATGCCCGTACCGCTCACACCTGGAATCACGTTGATCTGGCCCGTAGTACCGTTCATGGGGATGACATAGCGGCTGGGTGCTGTAGCCCAGGCCTGCCCGATGTTTATCATGCCCTGTGCTACGTTGTCCATGGGGTCGTCGATCTTCGTCGCCTTGGCCACTGCCTCCTCTAGCGTCTTCAGCTTCGGTTTATGTTGCACCAGCTTTCTTGTTGTCGGCTGTAAGCACCGATAAAACTGCGCCAGCAACACTCTCTCTCGCACCTTGTTTCTTCCCACCACGTCTCGCAGTCCAGCTGCAAAGTCAGCATGGGTCTCTCCCGGCATCAGCTTGCGCATGCCCACTCGCCATTCTGCTGCGGACTTATCCAACTTCTCTCCGTACCACCGGAGCAACGATCTCTTCAGGTACGTCCAGGTTCTCTTACGAGGCTTGAGTCTGCGGTTCATGTCGACCCACCATTTTGCCGCGTTCTCCATTAATTTGTTGCCCAGGATGAAGTACAATGCGTTGTCCGACCACTTGCCGCGTCCAGACTTCTCCGCGCCCTTCAGAGCCAAGTCCACCTTGTCGATCCACGTCGACACCGACATCTTCGGAGAGGACGTGAAGGTCGGCAGCTCCAAGTCCTTCACGCTCTTCCGTCGTGGTGGCAACTCGTGTCGTCGCCCGCGTCGTCCGCGTCGTGCTCGCCGTCCGCGTCGCTCGTCCTCACAGTCGTCGTCATCGTCGCCGTCACTGTTCCCGTCATCATCACTCCCGTCGTCGCTGGACTCGCTGCTCTCCTCGGAACTGCTGCTGGACCCGTCCGACTCGCTGCTATCCTCGCCACTGCTATCACTCGGGGGCCCGTCAAGGGTCTCGCCGCCCTGCGTCGTGAAGAGTGTCCGCGTCCATGACCTTCGTCGCCTGCAGCTGCTGGTTGTTGCCTCGCTACCACCGTTGTCAACTGCTGGATGGCCGTGGCCATCGCTGCCATCTCCGGGGAAGGCGCCACATTGGCGGTGCCGCTCACCGTTCCTCCGCCCACTGTCGCCGTATTATCGCTCGTCGTCTGCTGCGCTCTCCGGGAGGTGCTCGGTTCCGTCGTCGTGGGTGTGGCCGGTGCTGCCGCGCGCTGCTGGTCGACTACATCGTCCTTCCCGCCATCTTCATCGTTGGACTCGGCTCTGCGTTCGTGCCGCTCGACTGTCGCGCGTGTGACTCGCTGTGGTGGCGCCGTGACACTCGTGCCGCCTTCGCCGCCACTCGTTCTCGCGGAAGCTTGCAGCTGCGCCACTGTCATCGTCAGCTGCTGCAGTGCTGCCGCCATCGTCGCCATATCTGTTGCTCGGGCTGCTGGCAGGTTGCTCGCTGGCTGCGCGCTGTCTTCGTTCGTCGTCTGGTTGTCTCGTTCTGGAGCCTGCGTCGACGTGGGCATCGCTGCGCGTCTCGTCGCAGTTGTCTCCGTCGCTGGGGCGTCTCGCTGCGGCGCGGGCGCTGCAGTGTCATGCTCGTCCAGGTCGTCGGCTCGCTGTGGCTTCCTCGTTCTCCTCGTCGCTGCTCGTCTTCGTCTGCGTGACGCGCTTCGTTTCCACGATCTCGTGCCCGTCATTGTTTGTGCCATAGCTCTCGTCGTTTGTCTCGTAAATGTCGCTGACATTTTACTTTGCTCCTGTATGACCACCATGTAACGGGTCTTTTATCTTGCCCGACTCGTTGGGCAGATCGTATGCCCCAGTGCTACGTTGCGGCGGGCAATTTCCTCGCTCGTTGCAACTTCAACTCGTGTTGGCCGACAGCGATCCACGTGGGTCGCTGCGCCGGAACGTCCTCTGTTACGTACATTCCTACTTTATTTATGCTTTTCAATAGAAGCGGCCTCGATGCCGTCGACTATCTTCTCTCTCTCTCGTTCTCGTTGCCTGCACCTAGTTAACTCGTCACCTGCCAGACTGCCCTCTGTTACCGTCGTGACGCACTGTTGCCGTAGCCCGAGCCGTAATGCCCGCAGCCACCGCCTCGTTCGCACGTCTCGTCGACTCACTGACAACCCGCCGATGCTTCGTCTCCTAGCCGCAGGGTGACAGCACGTCTGCCGTCCGCTCGTTCTCGTTGGTTCACTCAAGGCGCACTCGCCCCACTTCGCGCTCGTCTCCTTAGGTTCTGCCGCACTCGTTCGCTGCGCCGCAAATCCCGAAGTCCGCCCGGTATCCGCTCGCTGCGCCGCAAATCCCGAAGTGCCCTCGGTCCCCGCTCGCTGGCCCGCTCCTTCGGCTGTCGGGTGAATCTTGAGCGGTCGTGCCTCGGCACTTCAACTTGGTCGGCTGCTTTGGCCCTCCTGCCAGCCGCACAATCGAAGATCTCGCCCACTGTACCTCCGTCCGCTGGGTCCGCGCCGAATTCACTCGTCGCGTCCTGCTCGTCACTGCTCGACGCGCAGTCACTCACTTCGTGCTCGTCATCGTCGCTCTCGTCCTTCCCGTCCTCGCAGTCGGTCTCGCACACCCATTGCACCGACCTATTACACTATCGTGCTGATGGCCTTTACGTGGAGTGCTTTCTAGATAGCAACCACGCTGACGGCAAGTCTATCAGGGTCAATTCTTCGCATATGTGATGCCAACAGAGGAACTTACAGAGAACATCGGTCTTCTGTTCTACTCTGTCCTCATGATCCGGCGCTAGCCATTCCGGAAGGCTACAAGTAAGTGGCTGTACTTGATTTCGCCCCCAAAAGTATCCGATGTGCATCCATCTGGCCTTGTGCATCGCGAAGTGTGAGCAAGTTTGAGTTGCTGACACGACGCAGTCGTACATCAACGGTGGTTCGGACCGTGGTTGCCAGTCGGTGGCAAACGCTCATGCAATTGGCCACACGACTTCTTCGAAGAAGTACACGGAGTCATACTACGGCTTCAAGTGGGACGAAATTAGCCAGAACTTTGGTGTGTGTTGGTTGCATCGTTTTGCTTCGCACCTGAGCTGCGTTGGCTCTGCGCATCATAAACTACCAGAAGAGTAAACGTTGTACAGTGGTTATTCCAGGTTGTACTGTATGGACTGATGGACTGAATTTTGCATGGATAATCACTTTACAAGAAATCAGCCCTCTAAGTGAAAAACACAAAGCAATTTCAAAGCCAGACAAAGTCCGTGACATGATTATTTTGTTCACCATACACAATAATGAAATATACAAGGACATACCTACTGCAAGTTGGACCCACCTTACTTTCGCATCGACAGATAATCTTTGTGGTACTTATTTCGCAGGAAATCGCGAACGGGTCCCAGCACGACGATGCTCTCGAAGAATATGACGCTCACGACGTTGCCGACCAGTAGACCGAAATACTTGGCTCGGAAAGAAAATGGCATCGGGATGTCCGGCAACACGACCACATTGGTAGCACTCGAAATGCGAAACAAATCCATGACAACGCTGGGTTCTCCGAGGATGACATAGGTATCTAGCGCCACAAGCACAACGAAGACAGCAACAAGTAGATAATTTCGCCAGATCGGGGCACGGTAACGTGAACCAAAACTGAAGACCCATGCCGCGAGCTGCTGTTGCGTGATGATCGTGAAGAAAAGCGTTGTGGCCATGTGGTTATCCGAAAAGAGCCACCATTTCGCCAGGTCGACGTTATCAGGGCTGAATGGACAGTACCATGTCTCGTTAATAAGCAAATTGACACCGCTGAAAAGGAAAATGACGTTGATCAACTCTTGTCCGACGATTGAAGTTAATGTTGTGGGTCCAATGAGACTGGACGTTGGTCGCTGCTCGCTCAACTCTTTCAGCGGCTTCGAAAGTGTGATGACGTACGAAAGTCCCACCAACGTGACGCCATCGGCCAAGATAAAACACCATTCCGACATGATCACGGCGTGATACCATTGGAACAACCGCAGAGTAGATGCGATAACACCGTACATGATGAGAAACTTGACTGACGCAAAGAAGTTGCCACACTGCATCGACCCTCTCTGCAGATATCGACAACAGACTGAATAGTCTTAGGCTTGCTCGTAAACGGAGAAACCACGGAGGCCTCAGCATCGCTAAGTGCCACCCCAGCGTGTGCAATGCGTAGAGCTCCACAATCGTTACCACCATCGCCGCACATGCCAGTCACAGCACCTGCCTCCATGTGCATCTTGACGCACGCTACTTTCCCGTCAGGCGTCATGCGGCTGAATATCCGAATTTTCAGCAGTAAATCCCTTATCTCGCCGACAGCACATAAATGATCGAAAGCTGCGCCAGTGACAGCAAGCTCAAGGTCTTCACCCTTTGAAAGCTTGTGCTTAAGCTCCGGTAGGTCGTGTTCAGCTGACTTGTCGTCAACATCGCGCCATACAAGGCGGCTGACGGAATCCCCGACGTCACCATTTCACCGAGAATTACGCGTGACCAAGGAGAAACCATGCCGCTGTTGCGTGCAATGTAGCAACCGCACATCGCATTATCGCCCGTGATCATAACCACGCGGATATCACCCGCTTTAAGCTGTGCGATTGCAGCACTCGTATCATCCTTCAACTCGTTGCGAAAAAGGATTAGCCCCAGCAGTGACAAGTTCTCGTCCACAGCGTCACGATTCGACACGAACGCTTCAACCTGCTCAGTAGTCCACTCACGAGGAAGCTCGCGATACGATACCCCTAGCACGTAGCAGCCATCTTTGGCCAGTCGATCTGCCCCGGCCTTATAGTCATTTGGAACGCTGTCTGGCTGACTGAGCTGCTCCATTCGCTCATAAGACCCCTTGCAGAATACGAAAAATCTACCTGTTTCGCGGTGGCGCACTACAACGCTCATGGACATGCGGTGGTGGTCAAAGTCGAAGCGCTTTACGAACTCGAGTTGTTCTCCGGTGGGCGATTTCACAAAGGTGTGCTTCCCTCCTCCTCTACGAGTCTCCATCCTGTCGCCGTGAACATCCGCACCTCGACTTCATTGCCCACGAGCTGTCCATCCATGGATCCAACCGAGTGACACGCAGCAAGTGCATATTGCGCCTCTTTCGAAGTCGTTAATGCACTTGCACTTTTAACAACAGGCAAGAAGATATTGCTACTTCTGTCTACCGGTTGAATACCCAGGTAGTCCAGACCTTGTTGGTGAGCGTGCCGGTCTTGTCGAAACAAAAGACACGCATTTTGCCACAGAGTGTGATACGCTTGACGTTTAGCGAAAAATGCCGGTCTTTTCTAATCGCGAGGCAGCATTCACTTGGCCGACAGTGGTCACAACGGGCAAAAGGGCTCACCACAGCAGAAATGAGAAAGGTGCAGTAACAGAAGGCCGTCATCTTGTTCGTCAGCTTGCCGTTGCTTGTGAGGAAGCTGATGCCAAGGTAGCATCCAATCAGAGAGTAAATTAGTAGCAACACAATGAGTGCTTTCAGGTGTTCGTCGTACTTGAAGCGCATCGGAACTGGAAACAAAATCGACTGGATCAGCTGGCCCTTAGTCGTGTGAGCACCGGTCGTCTGCACAACTGCGTGAATTTCTTCGTTGCGACCTGATGAGAGCACGCGTGTGCCTGAGAAGAGCGTGTGCTTCTTACCTCGGCCCTCGGCATCGTACACGGTTAAGCTATGGTCAGGGATCGGGAACTTCTGGACTGGCATGGACTCACCCGTGAGCATGGACTCATCGCACACGGTGGACCCTTTCACGATAACCATATCGCAAGGCAACACCCAGTTCTCAGGCACTTCAACAAGGTCTCCAGGCACGATCACCGATGAGTCGAGCACTTTCCAGTCATTGTCTCGGAATACCGACACCTCAGATCGGTAGCAAGTCATCTTTACGATGGCAGCTTGCACTTGCGCTTGGTGTAGATGTTGACAACCGCTGTCCCCAGCACCACCACAGTCATGACAATGCCCAGATTCCAGTACGTGAAATAATACCACACGTAGTAGCACATGATCTGGTAGATATAGAAAAGCGTGAAAAACTCCTGGATCAAAGACATCCCAATGGACGGCATTTGCACCTCAACAGCGTTATTTCCCACCGTTTTTATAGTCGGCGCTCTGCTTCAGAAGTCGAAAGCCCGTCTGCGTCGCGCAAAATGTCTTTGTGAGTCTCAGCAAGTGCTACTACCCCCGGAACAAAGCGCTTCTCAGTGTCGTCAAAGATGTAACGCAGATGTTGGAACTCCAGGAAACGCAGTGAACCTGCTTGCTTTACGGGCACGAATTGATGGTAGCCATTGATGTTCTTGCGTGAGAATAAGGCTTGAAGACGTTGAACGAGATCCGAAACACCGGAGCGATCGTTTAGAAGCACCTCAGTGTCATCCCGTTTAAAGAGATGCACATATTGAGCCTGATCAAGCCCCACGCGCACGTAAAAAGTTAGTCACTTGTTCCCGAAGCAGCACACTCATCGCAAGCCAAACCGCCGAAACAACCACACAATGAAGAAAACTAAAGCATTGTCACTTCCAAAGAGTGTGGGCGTGAACTTGGCGTAGTAGTCACTAATGACAATGATGATAAGAGCATTGAGCGCCACAGTCGCTGCTACAAAGTAAGCGAAAACCACATAACCAACTTTAGAGGACTTGTAGCCCGTCTGAAGCACGCTGTCGCTGACCACTTGTTGGATGTGGAGATCCGAGCCTCGTACATGAGAATGGCGAGACTCATTGAGTCCAGCCACCGACTTGAGTGGTGTCACAGGTGAGGTCAATAGCTTGCGCGACATTTCATTCACCGATTCATTCTTGGTTTGCATCACGTGCTTTAGGCCATCCAAAGGCCAATAAGCACGAAAACAGCGAGGTAGACGAAGTAAACGAGAAGCAACTTGCCTTCGCCATACGTGGTGAACTGTGGTGTCACCGTGGTCGACTCTGAGGCGCAAGCTGACTTCGCCGTGGAGTCAACCTGACCATCAGTGTCCATCAGACTTGTGCATTGGGCGCCAATTGGGAAAGACGCGTTGTTGTTGCGCGAGTTGCTTGGTGATGTCCAGAATATTGTCGCGTCCTGGGAATCCTCTTCCAACGAAGCGTTGGAGCTTGCACACTGAAGCTCGTAGGTCATTGCAGCTGTGGTGTAGTCCGTGACGACGACCTTCATGGGGCACAGGGTGCTCGGCTGGTCGTAGTAGTACGTGGGTGAAGAGGGTGTAAATTTGTGGTACGGGTAGTTCACACGGCGGCCTTCGTTCCAGCCCTTGCGGTAATACTCCTCATAGCTGCCACCCGTGGGTCGGTTGTACTTGGTGTAAACCTCCATCGTTGTGTCCGAGTACTTGCAGCAGTAGTACTCGGGGTTATAATTCACCGGGCAGGCAGCAAAGTCAAGTTGGTTGGCTTGCTCTGCGAGCATCAAGCTCGGAAGATGCACCACAGCGACCATGCTGACCCAAATGACCAGAGACGACCGCAGTAGCATTTCGGCGACGATTGCAGTACAGCCAGTACGAGGTGCGCTTGGTCTGGCAAATTGGTGAATGACAGGTGAAACACGCGCAGATAGTGAAGCCGCCGACAGGATTTGCAAGACTTGACTCGAGGACACTCAGCGACGAACACCACCGAATTAAAGTCAAGTCAGCAACCACGACGACCGCGCTTAGTGATGGTGTCGAAGTGGTAAAATAGCAATCACACCGTCGTTGTTCATCGCTGCTCTCTACGAGAGCAGCGACCGACTCTCCTGGCCAGTAGAAGGGAGACTGGAACGTCGGTAGCATTGCTTGTCTGTGACGTGTGAGCTCAACTGCGTCCTGGTTCTGCAGGACGGGTTCCGTAAAGAAGAGGACCTTATGTCCTCTGATGGTGAGTCATGTTAAACATGGGGCCAATAAGCTTTGGCTGTTGACCTGCATCACGGGTGAAGCGCTTGCGTGTTGGTATTTGCTGTTCGTGCTCAGCTGCAGCAAATCCGAACACGCGAACGCTTCACTCGCAGTGCTGGACCAGCCGCGCTGCATCATTGCCAATGATTGGGCAAGCGAACTCCTATCTCCCCTGCGTTCTGCTCCACGTCACGAGTCGGGACTGTCCATTCTCCCTTCGACGGTGAGAATATATGTTTCACCTCAGCATGAACCGAATAATGTACGTTGGCTTGGAGACCTTCATCACTTTCGGATCGGCTGGGCATTTCTAGGCATTTCAATGTGAGGATTGCCTTCCAGCTTGCGTTCGCAATGTGAGCACGCGCAGCGTTTCGCTTGCAGCTCAGCACCAACTTCGTGTCAACGTCAAGTGTGTATCGCTCCGTGGCATGTTTATGATCGTGGGGCTTGACAGGGAGAGGCGAGGCGAGCTCCACGAATAATAGTCATTTCTGGATTTGCTCTCCATCACCTCAACCGAACTCGTCGTCGCTGATTAAATCGCAGTTTCCATCATGGCTACGGTTGTCGAAGCAAACGCCACCCCGGATCAACTTGAGCTTTCGTGGAGCACCGGCAAGACCAGGTGAGTCCACAAGTACATCGCTGTCTCGAATGCCAAGTTACTGACATGTCCACACTTTTGCTCAATGCAGCTCCTTCTTGAACGTGTGGCTCCGCGATAATTGTCGCTGCGCAATCTGCTACCATGCCGTTGCAATGGAGCGTATCCTCGACACGTCGTCGATCCCTCTAGACATCCAGCCCAAGTCGGTCTCGTTGAATTCGGCTCAAAACTACGTTGAGGTGGTCTGGGCTACGGAAGATGCCCACGAGTCCAAGTATGCCTTCGACTTTCTTGAACAGCACTCTGGTTTCAAAGAGGACACCCAGGAAAGTGACAAAAGCTCTGGGACGTCGCAACTATGAAAAGAGACTTGCCCGAGCTTCCTCGTGTGCCGTACGACAGCATCATTGCGGACGAGGAAGGGGTTCTCGCCTGGCTGGAGAAGCTGAACACGTACGGATTCACGATCTTGAGCGACGTGCCATACGGCCACAAGCGCGTCGAGGAAGTGGGTCGTCGCATCTCCATCATCCGGAACTCGTTCTGGGGAAAGTGCTCACCTCGGAATCGATTGCACACGTTTTTTCCAGTCCGAAGCACCACTTCCGGTTTGACGGTCCGGTCATCACGCTCGACCCGGCGGACGGCTCCGTCAAGGAGCTGCGCTTTAACCAAGCTCTCATCGCCCTCTGCAGCAGGCGAGCAAGGAGCTCTACGATGCATTGCAGCTCTTCGCTCACGAGACGCGTAGCCTGAACAACTTGCTGCACTTCCGTCTGCGGGAGGGTGACATAATGGTCTTCAACAACCACCGGATGATGCACGGCCGCACCGCCTACAACGCCGTCAACACGCGCCGCCACCTCGAAGGCTGCTACCTCGACTTGGAGGAATTGCACGGGCGTCTCAAGAAGCTGCGCGAGAATGTGCAGTCTGTCGTGTAAGCAGCAGCAGAGACCTCCGTCTTGAAGCGTAGCGTGAAAAACGACATCGCCGTCAATATCAGTCGTCCACATCAACGGATGTATTGCATCGATACGAGTCGCGTAGCTATCCTTTCGGTTCTTCACTTCATTTGGTTTTTGATACAGCACTGGTCTCAGCTGCAAAAGCGCCGGAACTGACGGACACTGGTAGATGATCCGTCCAGAACATCATTGCAATGTACTGCAGTCGCTCCTGATTTCTGCAGGTGCTTAATGCCATCATCAACGCTTACGCCCCACCAAGCTGTCGCACAGTCTCGAGGCGTAAAAGCTCTTGGCGGATGAGGAAGACAATACACACCACAAGTAGCATGATACCGGTACAGTATATGAAATATACATGAACACAGCGATTCCTGACCGAAAAACACAAAATCCAGATACTGCACACAGGCGCGTCACCGTCGTATCTCATAAAATCATGTATCCATTCCCCGGCTCAATGACTTGGGTTCAGTATACCCCAGCTAAACCCGATCCATCCGACTTCCGTCTGCGGCTGTCGCCACGTCACTCTCGAATTTGCCGTCTAGCACGCAAGTCCGTCTCGCTGTACCTCGCACTACCTTCTGCACTACCTCCCTGCTCTACCATGGGTCAAGGCTCGTCGTCCGAATCCGCCGCGCACACGTCGGCCACGCCCGAGAACAAGCTGCTCGACGTCGAGCTGCAGATCGTGTCCGCCAAGGTGCGCTCTCCCCTTCCTGCCCTACCTGCCCTACCTGCCCTACCTGCCCTACTCACGCTCTACCTCCGCCCTACCTTTTATTTCTATGGTCATTTTAGGACCTCTCTGCGGGCGACATCCTCAGCCTCAAGGCCGCACTCAAGGGCCACTTGTCGTCCAGCGACGCCTACGCGCTCATCGAAGTGGAGGGCCAGAAAGTGGCCTGGACACGCCCCATCTTCGACACGCTCGAGCCTGAGTGGCACGAGACCTTTTTCTTCAAGAACGTGAGCCCCGACACTCTCTGTCGGCTCTACCTGCTGGACAAGGACGTGGGCGCCGACGACCCGCTGGGCGAGACCCAGTTTAAAGCCGCTAACACGGACGGCAACGAGGCCACGTTCGACCTGCCAATCCACCGCGGGGACAAGCGCGCCGGCTCCATCGTCGTCAAGGTCAAGTCCCACCCGATCCGCGCGAGCAGCGGCGCAGTCCTCACCCAGTACGGCCCCGTGCACTACTCGGCCCACGCCAGCATCGCCACGGGCCTCATCACGCAGTCCATGACGGACGACGACAAGCTGCAGTCGCTCGCCTACCACGTGCAGCTGCACAACATCCAGGAGCTCATGCCCCAGGACTTTGAGTGGAACCACAACTACCCCACGATCCAGAAGATCTTCTCGCCGGACCACCCGGAGGCGCCCGTGCTGCGCAAGGCCGTGCAGACGGAGCACGCGCTGGTCTACAAGCACGACTCGTACACGGTCTACGGTGAGATGGCGTCGTCCAGTGACTTTTTCAAGCTCGTGCATGAGGGCCGTCGGCTCGACAAGACCGTGCTGTTCACGTACGCCATCACGAACACGGGCTGGTACTTCTCCGAGACGGGCGCGGCCTTCTTCAAGGACATGCTGTCCAAGCACATGCTGCACTGCGGGGCTCAGTTCTCGGTCAAGTACGCCGGCGAATTCCACATTGAGAAGGGCCACTTCGGCAAGCACAAGCTCGTGATCGACAACAACAGCGGCACGTACGCGCCGCCCAAGGAGGCGCTGCCTCAGCTCGAGGCGTTCCTCGAGAACAACTTCCCGGGCATTTCGGTCAAGGCCTTGGACCGTGACGACCCGGAGCTCAAGTCAACACGCAAGGAGATCCTGGACGCGTGGGCGTAGAGGACTCCATCTTCTTCGTTCGCATTTGTCGGGAGTGCGACAGCCAACGTTCCGTCTACAACTAACAGTGAAAATACATGTACGTGAAGTACTGTAGTCGGGTCATGTTTGCCTTGAACCTTGATGCTTGGTGCCAAGAATCTTATTCTGCCATGATGGCAAGATCAATCAATACGCCCACAACACGAAGATCCTCCAGGTAATCAAGATTGCGAACTCGAAATCAGTGGCGATCAGTGGCGCTGTCCAAACAGCAAGATGTATTTAATACTTCAAGGAACAACCTATCGGTGGGAAAACCTATTGATCGGTGCAGAAAGAACCCCATTTCTTCGGAGGCTTAAGATATTAAATAGCACTGCAAGTAAACAAAACCAAGTGTAGTTGAAGTATCCGCTGGCAATCCGCGTTGGCTCCTGTTTGCAGCAATGCAGCGGCGTGGGTTCACTTAGCTCCAGCAGTTCTGGTCATGCGTATAAATAAGGCGAGCGTTTACCGACCTCGGCGCCTCTCAAATCACGTCGCATCATCAAGAACCAGCAGCTTTGAGCATTGCGCCCATTCCTCAATTCCTCGCGACGTGATCCCATGGGCCAAGCTCCGTCCGCCGACTCGTCGCCATCGACGCCCCACTCCACGCCCGACCTGTTCCCAATGCCGTCGTCCTCCTCGTCCCTCTCGGACGTCCTGCTGGACGTGGCGCTCGAAATCGTGTCCGCTAAAGTGGGTCCGAAAAGATAGTTTTTTTATTTTACCATTCTTTTTCGGACTAAAGTACCTTATTGGTATTGTAGGGCATTCTCGCTGGGGATTACTTGGGACTGACGGCGGTACTGAAAGGCCGATTAGCCTCCAGTGACGCCTATGCCGTGATTGAAGTCGAAGGGAGGAAGGTCGCGTGGTGAGTGGCTCAAAAACTTTATGTTTGAAAAAGGAAGGTGACTAATGTTGTTTTTTGCTGTAGGACTCGCCCCATCTTCAATACTTTAGAACCAGAGTGGAACGAGACCTTCTACTTCAAGAACGTGAACCCCAACACACTGTGCAAGTTGTTCCTGTTCGACAAGGACATGAACGTGGACGACCCGTTAGGAATGACGCAGTTCACAGCGACGGATACGGATGGTGCAACGTCCACATTCGAGCTGCCAATCACGCACAACGGGAGAAGTGCCGGCTCCATTGTTGTCAAGGTCCAGTAGTATTTTATGCGCTACTACCTTTTTGGACGCTTAAACTGACGAGAGGTTGTGACATTGCATGCAGGTCAAGTCGCACCCGATTGAGCCACTTGGCTACACTGTTCTTCAGCAGTATGGTCCTGTTCGCTACTCGGTGCACTCAAGCGTGACTGCTGGAATCATGACCGGTTCCGTGTCGCACGAGGACAGACTCGAGTCCTTTGCGTATCATGTGCAGCTTCAAAACCTCCATCAGTTTTTGCCAGCTGAACAAGAATGGAACAAGAACTACCCGACCATCCAAAGAATCTTTTCCCCCGACTACCCAGAATCTCCAGTTCTGCGCAAGGCGATCATGGGGCAGCACGTCATGGTCTATATGCACAACCAGAACACGTTGTATGGTTCTATGGTTTCACCTACCGATTTCTTCAATCTCGTCCACGATGGCCGACGTCAAAACAAGCAGGTTCTCTTTACGTATGTTATCACCAAAACGGGTTGGTACTTTTCGGAGACAGGTGCTGCCTTCTTCAAGGACATGCTGTCCAAGCACATGCTGCACTGCGGCGCAGCATTTTCTGTCTTGTACGTATAGATTACTCGTGTTTACCTCGTCGATATCATTTTTTTTGCTGATTTGTTTTATGTTTGTCGATAGGTATGCTGGTGAGTTCCGCATCGAGACTGATCTCTTTGGTGAACCCACACTCATCATTGACAATGATAGTGGAACCTACGCGCCGCCTAAAGAGAATTTGCCGCAGCTCAAGGCACTTTTCGAGAACAATTTTCCAGGTATGAAGGTAGAGGCTTTGGATCGCGAAAACGAAGATCAGCAGAAGGCACGCAAAGAAATCTTGAATTTGTGGATGTAGTCATTCGTCCTCACTGTTTTATAATGAACCGGTGATGATCGAGTCACTCGCACTAGATGTCGATGATACTTTTGAATTCATTAGCGGCATACCAATATTCAGCACGTCCAGCCGAAAAAAACACTTCTTAGCCTGCGAACAATTTGTTGTAACAAGCGAGTTTTGCTGTTATACAGACGAAATTAGCACGTACCCGTAAACTTTGTGTGATTCCGGACAGCCATATTTCACGCGAATTTACTCGAAATTTATTTTATTTTCGTTTTGACTTGATGTTTGTAGGTGATTTTTGTGTCATACCATTTTCTCGCTCGCTGATTGGCCAATTCGAAGTGTCCGTAGCAAGCCAACGTCCGGAATCACATAAAGTTCACGGTAGTCTTTCCGCTGCCCAGTGCATTAATAATGCAAGTCGTGATTAAAATGCAGTTCAACTAATTTGAAGTACTACTTTCTATCAACATTGCACTGCAAAAGTTGACGCACGCTGAACCTCCCGGGAGGTTCAGCGTGCGTGGGTCAACTTTGTTGGGTTAGGGTTCATGTCACCAGAGAGCGCTGCAACTCATTACCAAAACTATCAAAAATGCAGTCTACATGTATATTGCTTGGTTAAGAACTAAGCAATTGGGGTTTATCTGTCGTTTGCTTATTGCCACACCAATTTCCTAAGTCGGCATGACGTGTCTACAAACACCAGGAAGGTTTTGCATCTATGGCAGAATCCCTATATTCCTCGGAGTCGTAGGCAATAGCGCAAATGCTTGGTTGTCTTGGAGGCGAAGGATTTTAGATTCTTGAGCGTACCGTTTGAACTTGCCGTTGCTACAAAATTGAAAAGGTGACAGAATACACGATGTTAGCGAGGAGACAACCAAGATCATGGCAAACACGTGAAACTTACTAGAAGCAGAAGATGATGAATGTGGCCGTCGTCATCATAACCATATCCCATTCAGGGCTCGCGTAGAAATACTTCGGTGGTACATGGCCAGTTGCATCTGTGTGCGTCCGTCGAAGAGCACTCAATCCAGGCACCACAACTGCCGACAAGAAATTACCACAGAGCTGTTGAAGCGCTGCGACCGTGGCTTCACTGGTCGGATAGGCACATTCGACACCCAGTTCCAATACGATAGGCTGAATAGGCCCGAGAACTGCTCCGAGAACGAGCAAACTGATGAGCGTGGCGTGCACTTTGACCTTGGGAACCAGGCGAAACGAAGCGAGCGCTAATGCTGTCAGCAACAAACAAATTTGCAGTGCCGTCTTGTGATTGCGCTTTCGATCCACGTAGTGACTGATGAATTGTCCTCCGACCAGCGAGCTCACAATGAACGCAGCTCCCACCAGTCCGATCTCCGCTTTGGAGAAATGAGCCACGCTGAGAAACTTGCCTAGCAATGTGCACATGGCGTTCAAAACGCACTCAGCTAGGGAAAATACCGCGACAGTGTGCCAGAAACCACTGTGTGTGAATGCATTTGCCCATTGGCTCCAGTCATACTCGCCGCCCAGTTGCAAGTCAGACGAAAACGACTGGGTCGTGTCTGTTGTTTTTGGGAAGGACCGGAAGAAGACGACCCCAACCAACCACGAGACGACTGCAACGAGAGCCACACACAGATTCCAGAGCGGAACCTGGTCACCCGAGAGCACAATGAATGGCGCAGACAGATATACAAATGCAGTCCCCATCGCGTTCGCGTTGACAGCCACACTCGTAGACGTTGCACGCATCGACGGTGGAAACCAATTTGCAGACAAGACCGCCGGCGAATTCACCATGAACGGCATTGCAATAGACGCCAGGATCTGCCCAAGCAGCGTCACATAAGCCTCTCCAGCCGGCTCGAACGCGCAGGCAAAATACCGCAAGCTTGCTCCCAAAGCCTGCAGGAAGCCACCGAGCAGCACGCCATAGCGAAGTCCTTTCTTGTCCATGATCCAGGAACCAACGAATGAGCAGGGGATGTACGAGATGAAGTAGACCGTGATCAGCTCCGTCGAGTGGATCTGCACACCGTAAAAAATCACGAGCAAAATTTGTGAGTCTCGTAGTACAAGTAAACAGTCAAGTTGACAAACAAACTAACGTGTTGTTCCCATCGCTCTTCCACGATGCTGGCGATCGGTGCGTACGAGAAGCAGATACCCTGGTTCAGCGCACTGAGCACCGACAAGATGGCCAGCATGAGCCACTTCTGCTGCGAATCTGGTTGCAACGCCGACATCGCTTCCGTCTTGAGCTGCTCCTTCTGGTCTTGGCAGCTGCCATAACTCGAGGCCAGAGGCGTGTCAATTCCTGCCCCACCAACACCATCGTCAGCCACACGTTGGACAAACATCAACGTCATTGCAACAACAACAGAAAGTATTGCTTCTCCACCGTTCTCAATGTCCTTGTATGCTGTCGTGGCCATTCCCATGGCTGCTGCGGGTCTGCTGTCGAAATTAAGAATGACTGGAAGCGGTCACACGTCCACAGGTCCCTTGTGCGTCATCCATTAAGATGCCCATCAAGCTGATTGGCTGCCCGTGTCTGCTAGCGAAAAGAGCCGGTGCCCAGCTCATCACGCCATCGATCATAATCTTTCGGCTTAGTACGATTGGTGGGCAGAGTATCCGAGTGACACGACGCAAAAACGACTCATGTGGTGGGGCGTTCGTTGCCTTGCTCCACTGCCATGCAACCCAGTCGTGTCTAACTTGCACCCATCCAATGTTGCTAAGAGGACGCCTCCGAGAATACTTCCTGGCGTCATTTGTTTGTCTCATTCCTCAAGCGAGCAGCGGCTCGCAAAAGTTGCGAGGATGCTCCAAGCATCGCTAGCAAGTTCGGCATGTCGCTGATTCTAAGACCATTGGGACGAGTCGTCGCTGTGAAACCTATCGAGGTTGCACACCTAGCAATAAACGAGCTCACTTTTGCATTTACTTTGAGGGTGACGGTGAGCAACAATCCTTGCATTCGCGGCTTCGGTTGATGCGGCGCAGACACAATGGACTATCCTGCATGCCCTCAACGTCACCACCCGGAGTTCTACTGCTGTACAACATCGCCCAGCACCCGTGAGATATTCACAAAGTTCCAACGGCCGACGGGTGGCAGCTACGAAGAGGACTATGCTGCCGGGTGGGCGCAGGCTCGACAAGTAAACTTCCCGTACGTACGCTACACACCGGACTCGCCAAGCTTCTTGTACGATGACCCAGAGTCGATCTGCCGCATGCAGACTGTTGTGGTTGATTCGGCAACTGGTGAGCTCCAGCAGTATTTACAGTGTGCTAGCGAGAATGCGTCGCTTGCTGAAGACTCGCAAGACGCGACTGTCTTCTGGACGTCACCATCCAACCCACGAAATAACAACGCGTCGTTCCCAGTTGGGGCTGACTGTATAAGTATCATGCTGACCGACGGCAGCGTTGACGGGGCAGCGAGAGCGTCGTGTGTGAGTGATCAATCGTCCGAAGGATTCCAGTTCACGAGTTTTGTCGAGCCCCAGCTGGCCGTCGTGTATCTCGTGTACTTAGCATTCTTCGGGTTGTTGGGAGCGTGGAATTACCATCGCAATGTGATGCTTCGGAAAAACTGTTCTGTAAGCTCTGGGAAAGAACTTGCTAGTGGAGTCGCTGAGCTTAAAGAAGTAATCCTTCGAGGTCGATATGAGCGAATTCAAGACTCACATCCAGGGCCCCAGCCTGTAGTGCAGACCGGATATTCCTGCTCGAGTCGTGGGCGGGCCGTATTCACTTATTTCGTTATTGCAAGTATATTGCTTCACGTGTTGCTGCTCATAGTCATCTGCGACTACTATGGAAGTTTTGAGCCGAGTTTATTTGACCCACTTAGCGCGAGCGCGACAGTCTTCTTTCTCGTTTGGCTTTTTCGGCAGCCTGGTTCATCATGATTGTGATGTATCAGCGCGAACTGCTAAACTTTTTCGCGTGCCTAGTCCACTGCACAGTTGCGAATTTGTGCATATGATCAAGAGCGACGACATGGAGATAATGCTCGCCGACCGAACTGGAGTCTCAGCGCTGGTTGCCAAGGTTGAAAACTGGTTCAGTACCTGTGGCCAACTTCGAGGATACCAGGAAACTGTCCGCGTCCAGACAGTTGAAAACCAGCGCATTTTGGACTTTCAATACCTTCGATACATTTACAATGAAGACGCGCAAGGATTTGTACCCGCTGAATTATCTGTCGGGCGTACTTATAAAGATATTGGCGCAGCTGGAATGTCTGGTCTGACATCGGTGGAAGCTGAGCGACGTTTACATACGATCGGCCCAAACGCCGTAGATGTGATCATGCCGTCGTTGCCGAAGTCTGTACTGCAAGAGTTCCTTACACTATTTTACATTTATCAAATCATGTGCTACTACGTTTGGTTCTACTTCACGTATTGGAACATGGGCATTGTCATGACTGTGGTGGTGCTCGGCACTGCTATCGTCAATATATATTCCAAGCGCAAGATGCAAGCTGCCATCGTAAAATGACCCGCTACCGAACTGAAGTGTCGGTATTCCGAGACAACGAGTGGAAAGTGCTAGACTTATCATTGATCGTGCCTGGAGAACTGGTGAAAGTACCTGAGAACTGGGTATTGCCTTGTGATATGGTTATCGTGAAAGGGTCCACCGTGTGCGATGAGTCCATGCTCACGGGCGAGTCCATGCCAGTCCAGAAGTTCCCGATCCCTGACCATAGTTTAACCATGTACGATGCCGAAGGTCGCGGCAAGAAGCACACGCTCTTCTCAGGCACACGAGTGCTCTCATCAGGTCGCAACGAAGAAATTCACGCGGTTGTGCAGACGACAGGTGCTCACACGACTAAGGGCCAGTTGATTCAGTCGATTTTGTTTCCGGTTCCGATGCGCTTCAAGTATGACGAGCACCTGAAAGCAATTATCGTGCTGCTTCTCATCTACTCTGCTATCGTGTGTTTGATCGGAATCCGCTTTCTCTTGGGCAATGGAAAGTTGAACAACAAAATGACATCCTTCTGCTATTGTATTTTCATGATATCGGCAGTCGTGAGTCCGTTGTTACCGGTTGTTATTACGGTGGGCCAAGTCAATGGTGCCTCACGACTAGAAAAGTCCGGCATCTTTTCGCTAAACGTAAAGCGTATCACACTTTGTGGCAAAGTACGAGTCTTCTGTTTCGACAAGACCGGCACACTCACCAAGCAGGGGCTGGATTACCTGGGTGTTCAACCGGTAGACAGAAGTAGCAACATCTTCTTGGCCGTTGTCAAGGATTCGAGCTCAACTACGATCTCCAGCGAGGCACAATATGCGCTCGCTACGTGCCACTCTGTCGGGTCAATGGACGGGAAGCTCGTGGGCAATGAAGTCGAAGTGCGAATGTTCACGTCGACAGGATGGCAACTCGTTGAGCAGGAAAACGCGGCTCCATTTGTCGAGTCGCCGAACGGAGAGAAATTGGAGTTCGTCAAGCGCTTCGATTTTGATCACCACCGCATGTCCATGAGCGTCGTAGTGCGAGACATTAAGACGGGTCGGATCTTTGTATTCTGCAAGGGATCTTATGAGCGCATGGAGCAGCTCAGTCAGCCAGACAGCGTTCCAAACGACTATAAGGCCGTGGCGGATCGACTGGCCAAAGATGGCTGCTATGTGTTGGGGCTATCGTATCGCGAGCTGCCTCGGGAGTGGACTACCGAGCAGATTGAAGCGTTCGTGTCGAATCGTGACGCTGTGGACGAGAACTTGTCACTGCTAGGGCTAATCCTTTTTCGCAACGAGTTGAAGGATGATACGAGTGCTGCAATCGCACAGCTTAAAGCGGGTGACATCCGCGTGGTTATGATCACGGGCGATAATGCGATGTGCGGTTGCTACATTGCACGCAACAGCGGCATGGTTTCTCCTAGGTCGCGTGTTATCCTTGGCGACATTGAACGAACTGGTAGTGGAAGAACGACACAGCTGAGTACGCTGGAGTGGCGAGATGTAGATAGTGGAGTAGTTTACGACTTGCAGACGATCAAGGAGATGACTACAAGCGAAGATGACATCGAACTAGCAGTCACTGGCGCTGCATTCAACCGTCTTAAGGTCGTGGGTGAAATGAACCAGCTTCTCTTTCATGTCCGCATTTTCAGTCGAATGACGCCCGACGACAAGGTAGCGTGCGTCAAGATGCACATGGAAGCCGGTGCAGTGACTGGAATGTGTGGTGATGGTGGAAACGACTGTGGTGCATTGCGTATTGCTCATGCTGGGATTGCGCTCAGTGACGCGGAGGCTTCAGTGGTTTCACCGTTTACAAGTAAACCAAAGACTATCGAGTCGGTGGTGGATATTTGTCGTGAGGGTCGCTGTAGCCTGGCTACCTCGTTCGCCTCGGTCAAGTTCCTCATCATGTACGGTGTCATAGGATCAACACTACGCTTATTTCAGTGGTATAATGCTACCATTTTGTCGGAGTGGTGCTTCATCTTTGCGGACGGATTCACGCTAGTCGGTCTTTCCTACGTGATCACGCTGTCTCGGCCGCTACCGGATCTGCGTGACCAGCGCCCAACTTCAAGCCTCATCGGTCCGTCCACCCTATTTTCAATCCTAGGACAAGAAATCATCAACGTCATTTTCCTGCTTTACGGTATGAAAATGCTCACGACGCAACGTTGGTACTGCCCTTTTAGCCCGGACAGCATTGACCTGGCTAAGTGGTGGCTGCTTTCGGACAATCATCTAGCCACGTCGCTTTTCTTCACAATCATCACACAACAGCAGCTAGCCGCGTTGATTTTCAGCTTTGGATCACGCTACCGAGCTCCGATCTGGGACAACTACGCACTCGTCGTGGTATTTGCGACTCTTGTCATATTGGACGCCTATCTCCTGCTTGGCCCAGTTGGGAAGCTCAGCGACCTGTTCCGAATTTCAAGCGGCACCAACGTGATGGTGCTGCCGGACATCCCCATGCCCATGTCATTTCGAGTGCAGTACTTCGTGTTACTGCTGGGCAACGTGGTTGTGGCCGTCTTGTATGAGTATGTCGTGGTGTTAGGACCTGTCCGAGACTGGCTACGCAACAAACTCCACAAGGATCAACTTTCTATGCGCATATGAAAGCCTCGACGCTGTATTCAACTTGCGCTCATTTGATTTTAATAAGATGACTTCAACTTGTAGCAGCAACGCCAGATTAGCCGAACCACATTTGTTGCGTCATTAATAAGAGTTATGTTTTCATGCACAACTCGCTAGTTTAAAGCTGCTGGCTTAACGACTGGAGACAGATGCAGTCTCCAAGAACATTTTGCTGGGTGCTCGACAGCTCGCGTGACAACACGCAGATTTGATTCCTCCACAAAATGGTGCTGCTAACATTGTTTCTGCATTTATCGTGTTACTGCGGTTCGCTTAGCTTGATCGTATTGGGACTTGCATTGGTAATGCCCGTGTAAGAGGCAACGAGGCACCGAACCGATTTCCAGTTCTGCTTGCCGTACTCCCCCATATGGATAGGCTATGGCTCGTAACTACCCAGCTGCTTTTCGAACTCTAGACACTTCAGCGCAACGTCATTCAAGAAGTTTTCATTTCCACTTTTGCTCCATCGAGCTCAACGTGCGAACGAACGCCAAGAACGATGAAGACATCATTCGTTTTTGGCCCCGCACTCTTTGCGGTACTATTTGTCGCTACGACGGTCCCTGTCATCACCGCCGGAGCGCTGTGCAAACCATCGACAAAATATTATCAAGCAACCGATCGCCCCGATACCGGGTTGGGGAATACCACTTCCAAGCCGAGTGGTAAATCCCAATTCTCGATGTCCTCAAGTGGCTCGTCGGAGCGTACCATCTACGTTGGCGAGTCGGATGTGGATAACACTAGCAGCGAGAACTCTGGCAACTCATCGATGGTGCCTGATAGTACTTCTTCTGCGTCTTCTTCATCGTTTTCGTACTCATCACGATCAAGTGCTGGACCCTTCCAAAAGTGATCGCATTGCAGGCTCGCGTACAGGGCGACATGCCCATGTGGAATGCGGATAACCAGCGCTTCGTGTCCAAATATTACACCACATTTAACGAGAAGTACCGCGCCGTGCTGGACACTGTCAACATGGCCTCCGTTGAGGGTGCGCTCAAGTACGTGCAGGCTGAGTGCATCAACTCGTCCGTGGTGACAGACTGCAAGCGCAAGAACAATATCAAATACGTGGTTTTCTACCAGACGACGATCGTGCAGCCTACGGCCTCGATGGCATATTACGCGAACGCCACAGACGAGTATGACTTCGCCGTCGAGCACTGCCCCTTCATCGCTATGGACGGCGGTCGGTGCGACCCCAACGAGGACGGCTCTTTCCCGGATGTGTGCAACCAGTACATCGGTGCGAATGGCCAACCTGACTTGGGTTTCTGTGTGGGTGGCACGTTACAGGACAATGAAGCGATTGCTCCGTACCCGCACAACTACTGGTTCTCGTTCCCTAATAGTTGTCCGCAGAAGCGTTGGGGTGACAAGTCGGATGAATGCCGCGTGGAGTTCTCGGGTGGAATGTGCGCTCAAGGAGTGGAGCCTGACGGAGTAAACTGCACCTTCTCCTACGAGGTGCTGGGTTACATTCTGCTGGACGATGTCGTAGGCATTACCTCCATAGTGAATCCGCAGACGCTCAACCACTACACGGACTATGCTGATTTTTGTGCGGCCGGTGGTGTGGAATTTAGTGCGTTAGTGTCCGACGATAGCGTCACCTTGCTGGAGGGCCTTGATTTCTGGACCAGCCCGGGCGACAGCGATGCCAACGCCGAACGTGCTGAAAAACTTGTAGCTGCTTACGGTACTTTGGTGTCTAGCAATGCGACCACAAGTGACGGTGGACGGATGAAGGCGCTACCTACGGCGGCATCGCTGACTGCCCTGAACCCTCCGTGCTATGAGAACAGCCCGGTTTGCACTGAAGCTGAATTCGGATGCAAACGGTCCTACCGGTCGCAGATCTGCGAGGTATGCACGTCGGCTGAGTCGGGTTGTGTTAAGGCACCTGGCCACGGCAACTAACAGTCCCAGCTAGATCTCGTAGGTTTGGACGAGCCACAGTAGACGGTACCCATAGCTGTGCTGTTTTGAAGTGCACGAAACCATGAAGCTCTTATATCTTGCATGTATGCACATCAATACAAATCTACATGTTTGATCGATTGTCAGTGCTTTAGGCACTGATGCACGCACAGTTCGTGATCTTATTTAGCGTCAAGCCTTTGATTGGTCAAGCCACTTCAACGTGCACGCACACTCACGTTGAGCCAGCTGTACTCATGATCGTACAAACAGGTTTTCACTAGAAACGATGCTGTTGGTCCTTGCATTTCGCTATTTACTGCTGGTCATTCGCAACAAGACTGAAAAAAACGTCACAAAATCTGCATGCATCACAAGTACGCAGCAGGGAAGTCAAGGTCGAAGGTTTGGTAGGAGTTTGACGACGATGCAGTGCATAGCGCGAGATCGAGATCAGCTACTGGTCAAGAAACCACGAGTCACAGAGTCACACGCTGTCCTGCGTCTCTGCTGATGCCACAAATTGTGGCCCATGATGTGGCGGCCACATTGAACGGCTCCGTTGTCTGTCCGTTTTTCAAGACATGACAAGTCCCGCGCCGCGGTAACTGTGGCACCAAGACCAAGGCTTTGAATGGCTCTCAGCCAAAGCCTCCCACGCCGGTGGTCTCTGTTGCGAGGGATCGGAGGTCGTGGAAGCAGCCGGTGGCCGCATGAAGCTCTGTAGCAGAGTCTGCTCGCCGCATTCCCTTGAGCCATCCCAGAAGGCAGTTAGGCCCTAGATTCTAGGGTCAACGTTCCGGCTGGAGCTTTCAGATGGAGGATTTATTTCCGCCGGCTTGTTTACAATGCCTCCTACCATCAGCATCGCATCGATCACTACTTTTGCATTTGGCTCGAGCTGCGGGAACAGCTCGCACTCGATCATTTGTGAGCTCGCTGGACGAGACGCCAACATGTCTCCATTGCTAACTGGTCGTCCATTTGACTCGTTGACAGCTCTCCGGCTCTTCAGTGCTGGACACTCTCCGAGTCTCCGACTTTCCTAGCGAAACCACGCGTACAAAATGATCGGTCACGCTTGGAGCAGTTGTGACCATAGAGTAAGCTGCTGGCCATGCGGTCGGCGGCTCGCTCGCACGCGTGTCATTTGAGGTGACAGCCGGGTGACCGTATGATACGGTGGCGATACCATGCGCCACAGTACGCACCGCGATGTGAGCCCGGTCTCTGCTATCCATCCGAGCCAGCAACGAGACGCTGATCCGGACGCAGGGCCTGGTAATCCTGCACATCTTCTACCGCGGCCTCCAGCCGTCAGATCTGCGCTCCGTCAGGCCAGATGGGCAACGGGCAGTCACGCGTGAGCTCAAGGTTGGCATCGATCGTGTCGGCTTTGGTTGGCCACTTCCGCTCTAGCGATTGAGACCGCAAGCTACCTGTAGCTAAACCCTTCGACAGGATGAAGGTCTTCTCTCTGGGCCTTGCGATCTGCGTGGCGATGGCCGTCACGACGGAATTGGCGATCTCCGTGGCCGCCGGGAGCTCGATCTGCGCGACACCGGACGATTTCGCCGACACAGGCGCCAGCGCGGACACGCCCGCGGTCACTAGCTCTACAGGAAGTCAAACGACCGCCCCTGGCTCGGGATCCACTAGCGACGACTCCACCGTCCAGACCAGCACTAGTTCCACAGACGACGATGACACAACTGCAGAAGCCAGCTCTAGCTCTACTGGCAGCGAGGGCACTACTGTCCAAGGCAGTACCAGCTCGAGTGACAGCAACGACGACACTACTGTTCAATATAGTACCAGCTCGACTGACGACGACGACGACACAACTGCCCAAGGCAGCACTGATTCGACCGGAAGCGATGGCACCGCTGTCCAGGGCAGCGCCGATTCCACTGGCACTAGCACCCAAACCAGTGGTGATAAGACATCGGCACCAAGCGCTGATGCCAGCAGCGACGCTGTAAATGCTGCTGATTCCTCTTCGACGGAGAGTGACGAAGATGACGACTCTGACTCAGCGGTAGATGCCACGAGCTCGACGACGAGTGATATCAGTAGCGGAAGTGATGCCACGCAGGACAGCGGGGGTGACGTTAGCGATGGTGGCGAGACTACTCCTGCAAATGGCGATTCCAACGTCGTCAGTGGCAGTAGCAATGGGGACTCGTCGTCTGTGGACGCTGCCAACAACAACGTGTCCTCTCAGAGTTATGCTGGCAACGTAAGTGTCCAAGATGACTCCACGTCAGCAAGCACCAGCACTACTCCTAGCAGCACGACTGGAGGCAAGACCGGAATCACTATTGGAAGCACCACGACTAGCGTTACCGGAAGCAGGACGAGTAGCACATCCAGCAGCACTGTTGGGCAGTTTGCTATTGAAGACAGCAACGCCACCTCCGATGTATCCTCCACCACGTCCTCCGCTTCGACAGCAGGTTCGGCGTCGACCACAGCTCAGGATTCCGCGTCAGCTACTGCATCGCCTGCTGATGAGACATCGAGTTCAACTTCGGGATCAAACACAGCTCAAGTGTCGCCATCGGCATCTACCATGGGTTCAGCTTCAGCGTCGTCTTCGGCATGGACCTCGGCCTCTGCGTCAACTGCATCCTCTACTTCCTCTTCGATCTCGTCTTCATCTTCATCATCGTCGTCGACTATCGGAACGTTTACAAAAGTGACATCGCTGCAGGCTCGTGTTCAGGGTGACATGCCTGAGTGGAACGAAGACAACCAACGCTTTGTGTCAGCGTACTACGACACATTCGACGAGAAGTACCAGGCCGTGCTGGACACTGTCAACATGGCCTCCGTTGAAGGTGCGCTCAAGTACGTCCAGGCCGAGTGCATCAACTCATCTGCCGTGACGGATTGCGAACGTAAGAACAATATCAAATACGTGGTCTTCTACCAGACGACGATCGTGCAGCCCACGGCGTCGATGGAATATTACGCGAACGCCACAGACGAATATGACTTTGCCGTCGAGCACTGCCCCTTCATGGCAATGGATGGTGGTCAGTGCGACCCCAACGAGGACGGCTCGTTCCCGGACGTGTGCAACCAGTACATCGGTGCGGATGGCCAACCTGACTTGGGTTTCTGTGTGGGTGGCACGCTGCAGGATAACGAGGTGATCGCACCGTATCCGCACAACTACTGGTTCTCGTTCCCCAACAGCTGCCCTCAGGAGTTGTGGGACGACAAGACCGAATCGTGCCGTGAGGAGTACGCTGGTGGCATGTGCGCTGTGGGAGTGGAGCCCGACGGAGTGAACTGCACGTTCTCGTACGAAATCTTGGGCTACATTCTGCTGGACGATGTCGTGGGGATCACGAAATTGATTAACCCGCTGACGCTCGACTACTACGCCGACTACTACGAGTTCTGCGAAGCCGGCGGCATTGAGTTTGCCGTGTCGCTGCTGGGGGACATCGTGTCGTGGATCGGGGGCCTCTCGTTCTGGGCCAACCCTGGCAACAGCGAAGCCAACGCCGAGCGTGTATTGAAGCTCGTGGCTGCCTACGACGAATTGGTGTCCACCAATGCGACCACCAGCGATGGCGGACTCATGAAGGCGTTACCTACGGTGGACGAACTCAATGCGCTGAATCCTCCGTGCTACGAGAACAGTCCGATCTGCGCCGAGGCCGAATTCGGCTGCAAGCGCTCGTACCGGTCCCAGATCTGCCAGGTCTGCACGTCCGAGGACTCGGACTGCATCGTCAAGTCGTGAACATCATGAACGCAATCGACATAGGAACCAGCATAACGAGAAGTGAACTAATGTAAATACGACTGGGTATGCATGCATCAATCCTGTATCACTTCAACTCTGTCAAAATGTAGCCATCTTCCATCATGTACCCCGAGGATACGCTCAGGATTATATTGAGATTTCTATAGTCATACAAACATATAGATAAGAGGGTACATTGAGCATCATTATGTCTCCATTCTCGAGTAACCCCTAAGTGTTGACGTCATGGCGCTGCTGGCCACGCTGCAGCGCGTCAGTCGCCGCCAGTACGCGGTTTCTGTGCTGGCCGCCGCGCTCTTCCTCTGCGTGCGCGTCTCCTCTCCCTTCTCATGTCCTTTTCACGCTCCAATTCCTTAAATTTCGTACAAAATGCTGTTTTTACCAGATCATCGGCCAAGCACAAGTGATTCCGGTCTTCTGCGTGCTGATCCTGCCCGCCCTGCTGTTCGCACGCTGGGTTTTTCGCCAGCAGCAGCACCACGGCGTCACGTACGTCCGAAATCGTGCAAAAATGGGGGCAATTTTGACCGAGTTACGCTCTTTTTGCGGACTGCAGAGACCGAGAGCTGGAGCAGCTTCTGCGGACGTTCCTGGGCGGCGCCTTCGTGATCATCACGCTGGCCTTCGCGGCGCAGCTGCTGCTGACTCCGTTGCTGGCGTTCCTGTGCTTTTTCGACCAGCGGGAGGCCATCAAAAAGCAGTTGGGGGACAGTTTACACTCCGCAGGCAAAGCCTCGAGAGTGGCGCCTGCTCACGGACTGAGGCTCGTCAAGCTGCTGGTGCATCTGCAGCTGGACAAGACAGTTGGCTACTATGTGTTTTTGCTGGGGCTGGCCTACATCGTGGCGGCGCTGGTGGAGGAATTCCTCAAGTTCTGGATGGTTCAAGGAGCCTGCTGCTGCTGTGGATCGTCGCGGCGTGGCTGCTGCTGTCGTGGTTGGTTCTGCTGTGGACGAAAGAGTCCGGCGTCACCGGCGTTCACTGCGTTCAAAAGACGACAGCAACGATCGCAGTACGTTGGAACACTTCGTGGGGACTGTGTCACCCTAGCCGTCTGCTCTTCTTCCATCGCCCGCACGCCAATCACCCATTTGTGGTGTTTCTTGCCGTGGTTGCTGCCGCATTAGGCTTCTCAGCTATGGAGAACACTGTGTACTCACTTGTAGCCCCGACGTTTAGCGACAAGATGGCGACTGCAGCATTGCGCAGCATCTCAAGTATGCCACTTCATTGTATTTGCGGTGGAATTACAGGTGTGCGCTTGGCTGAGCGGCTGCTAGCTCACCGCCAGGGTGGCAGCGAAGAGCGAGGCACGGTTGCTGCCCGAGCAGATCTAGCACGCTTGCGCACAAAGATGTCAGTGATTTTACCGGCTGTGCTCGTTCACGGCACATTCGATGCTCAGCTTTTCTTGCTGATGACGCTGGTGACCGACGAGATGCAGGCTGCACACCCAACTCGCTATGGCGTGATGTTGCCGACCATACTCACGGCTATCGTTCTCGTGTCGAGTTTCGTGTATCTACGACGGAAGCTGCACGCGATGGAGAACAAGATGAGCGAGACCCGGTACATCCACGTTGCCGTCGATCTCGAATCTGGCGAGGGGTTGGGAGCAGTGAACGGCGGTTTTGATGACGACTTCTTCGACAACGACGAGGAGGAGGACAACGACAACAGTGACAGTGAAGAGGAATCGTTTGTTCGAGGGAACCGCAAAGTTCGGACGGTCTTTAACGGGTAGCAAGCGACGTAATAGTACGAGCCTCCTGAAAATATCGGCGATAACGGCGAGCGTTGATTTTTGGGAAGCCATCTACCGGTATCTTAATTTAGGTGTGCGTTCTGTGCCGACAAGATGCATGTGGCTGGCAGCTGCTGCAGCACCAGAGGATAGAATGAATCCTGCAGCCCTACAATACCTTACTTGGATGGGCCATAAATATTTGGATTACCACAAGCACTTGAAGCCTAATGTTAGCTACGCAGGTTAGAATCATCAGAACTCGAAGAAATGGTGACCGACAAGAATGATACCGTGGTTTTGCGGCTTTGAGGATCAAACAAGCTCCGGAACTTGTTACCCCATCTCATTCTTCAATTCTTCACGTGGCCAACAACCAGTTTTCAAGAACCTCTTCACATCTTCAGCAACGATGCAGTACGAACCTACTAAGGACGCCAGCGTCACGGTTAACGTCGCCGATGGTGATAACAGCAGTCAGGGTGTCGACTCCAATGGCATCGTGACTGGAAGCTGGAAGACGGGCATTTTCGGCTTTACGGATTCGATTGTTCCCAATGGTATGTGCCTTCAGTGTGATATGGTGACTAAATCAACATCTAATGCTGACCTGTAATTCCCGTCGTCTGTTGCAGGTGTGATGTCATGTTGCTGTCCTGGTCTTGCGGTGGCACAGATTTCGGCCCGGCTGGGCTTGATGCCATTCTACCACGTGCTGGGTCTGTTTGGAGGACTGTACTCGGTGGCACTCATCTCGGTGGCCACCCACAGCGACTTTTTCGAATTTCTCTTCTGGCTGTGTGCCGTTATCTCAGCTCTTTGCTTAATGCGATTGCGTTGGCGCATTCGCACGCTCTTCAGCATTCCCGGGTCGCACTTGGAGGATGCAGGCTTGAGCTTCTGCTGTGGCTGCTGCTCGATTGCGCAGATGGCCTCGCACGTCGAGTCTTATGAGCCGGGCACGTTCGCCTTCGCCCCGCGTGCGACGCTCCAGGGCTACAGCCTCAACTAAAGTGCTCACTTGCAGCAGTGAAGACACGCTGCGTGAACCTGAGCAAGTAGCGTGTCATCACAAATGACTGAATCAAACTTACATAATGACAAAGATTAATTAATCAACTTTACATACAGCCTCATTCTGCTTGTCACACACGAAGTAGCTCACTGTTCCCAACGGTATGGAACATTTGCCTATGTTACATCAACTGCTTGAAGGCCGACCAGCCTCGGTTGTTGAATCAGAGGTCTGGCAGCCTTGAACAAGGTTTTGAGCCTGCTGTGGTTGGTCGATTGTGGGCTTCAGCTCGAATGTCTTGGCAGGCCACGCCTTGGTTCAACAAGACTGTCGTGACGCAATGCGCGCTTCTGGTTGGGACTTCTTGTCGAAATTCGCGGGGCGTCACGCTCGCTCTTTGCTCGGTGCTTTTGGATTTCTCGCCCGTGGTCGGCGACGGACTTCGGGACTTGCTGTCGCGGTCGTTGGGGCTGATCATGACGGCCGCGTGCGGCGCAATGGTGACGAGGTGGTTGGCAAACATCACGCTGGACTTGAACAAAAAAGCTCGGGAAGTGGGTTGTGAGGGTGTCGGTAGATTGGAGACTGAGCTCACTTGAAGACGAACGACAGATTTGGAGAGAACGCTCGCAAGCGACGCTGGACTTTCCGGACAAAACTAGCGCTACGAGCATGGAAGAATATCCAGCCATGTCGGAGCTGTTTGTCGACGTGCTCGGGGTCAGATAATCATAATCATGCACTTATGTCGTGAGCAACACGATGGCTACAGCACATGAATGGATAGCAAGGAGACGTTTGGCGTCGGAAGTCGACGAGGCTGCCATTGTTGTGTAGCACCATCACCAGTACCAACGTATGGACGTTGGCTACAACTTTCGGTGCTGTGGGAGAAACGGCCAAGTTGAAGACCCGAGAAAAACGCGAGCAAGTTCACGCTGTCAACACGTCGACAGCGTGGTGAACGCGCTCAGATCATCTTGCAGACATCTTGCGTATATGGCGTACAGTACTGTAGTTGTGCAAAACTTGTTGAAGTTGCCACGCAGTTTGTTTTAGCTACTTACCTACTGTCGCCAGCGCCACGAGAGCTATCTCTCTTGGCAACCTGCACATCATTAATCTCCTTCGCGACTACAAAGCAGCGGAAATATCCACCGGATAGCGACATGCCTTCCCACTGAGAACGCATGTCACCACGCCACATTTTTTTACAGCACAGGCTTCCCATCGCAATGTCACTAATACTCACTGTGAGTGACTCCATATCACTTTATACCGTACAAAAGCACATCCACTACATACTCCTCAAAACTCGTCCCCATATCCGAATCCAATACAGTAGTCAGGTTATTAATACCTTAATACCGACGTGATGGGGGACAAGTACGACCGACAGCTGCGTCTGTGGGGCGCCGCCGGCCAGCGCCGCCTGGCCAGCACGCACGTGCTGCTCGTCGGCTCGTGCGCCACAGGCGCCGAGGCGCTCAAGAACCTGGTGCTGCCCGGCGTGCAGCGCTTCACCGTCCTGGACGACCGCCGCGTGACGCTGGCCGACGTGTCGAGCAACTTTTTCGTGGCGGCGGACGCCGTGGGCCGCTCCCGGGCCGAGACGGTGGCCGAGCTGCTGCTGGAGATGAACGCGGACGTGGCCGGCGGCGCGCGCCACGCGAGCGTCAAGCGCGTGCTGCAGCACGAGCCGCAGTTTCTGGACCAGTTCGACCTGGTGCTGGCCACGCAGCTGGACGAGCAGGTCACGGCGCACTTGGCCGCGCTGTGTCTGGAGAAGCGGGTCCCGCTGCTGCTGGTGACGTCCTACGGCCTGCTGGGCGCGCTGCGGCTGCAGGTGGCTCAGCACGCCATTGCAGACGCCAAGCTGGACCCGCCGAGACACGAGCTGCGACTCTCGAGGCCCTTCCCGGAGCTGCAGCAGTTCGCAGACAGCTTTGAGCTGGACAAACTGTCCACAATTGAGCACGCACACGTGCCGTTTGTTGTGCTGCTGCTGCAGGCCAGGAGCAAGTGGCACAAAGTCACGGCGGTAAACCGCCCGTGACGTTTCCGGAGAAGACTGAGTTTAAGAAGCAGCTACAGGAGATGGCGTGGGGCCCGCCAGGACACGAACTGAACTTTATCGAGGCAGCGGAGAACGCGTACAAGGCGTACGTGCCGCCGCAAGTGCCGGACGAGGTGGCGCCCGTGCTCGCTGCGGCGAAGGCGCACACGGACTCGGTTGCTGCGCTGGACAAGACGAAGCATACACGCGAGTTCTGGCTGCTGGCCCGGGCACTGGCAGAGTTTGTGGGCCAGAACGATGGGCTGCTGCCAGTCACTGGGGTTGTCCCCGACATGACGGCCTCCACTGAAGCGTATGTGGCGCTGCAGGAGCTCTATGTGAACAAGGCGAAGGAGGATGCTAGCAAGGTGCACGGGCTTCTTCGCATGCGGTTGCAAGACCTACAGCTTCCTGAAGATAGCGTATCATACGAGGCAGTGGCAGCGTTCTGTAAGAACGCGCCTAGCATCGGTATGCTGGAGACGCGCAGTGTGGCGCAGGAGTATAAGCAGGTGGACTTGTCGAGCGTGGATCTTGAAGATGAGGATAAGGAGCAGTCGCCGCTGATCTGGTACTTCATGCTGCGTGCGGTGGGCTCCTTCGTTACCGAGTTCAAGCGCTATCCCGGATCTGAAGATGCTGCCGCCACCCAAGACGGCACCTGGCTCGTGTCGAAGGCCAAATCACTGGCTGCAGGTAGTGATGTCGCGGATTGGATCACCGCTGACCACGCGCTGGAGATGACGCGCTCATGCGAAGTTGAGCTGCACAATATTGCTGCTTTGATGGGCGGTGTCGCCGCGCAGGAGGCCGTCAAGCTGATCACACACCAGTTCGAGCCGCTCAACCACACGTACCTTTTCAACGGCATCTCGGGCATGGCTGCCACGTACCAGCTTTGATCTCATGGTGGCTGAGTCGACATAACTTGTTGAAATCTTGCTTGGCAAGCTCTATCTATCCCACTCAATTCAAACAGCTAAGGCGTTGATATTGATACTGATGTTGCCCTCCTACCCCTCGGATAGCTCTCTGCTTAGCAGAGTATGCTGCCGTTGTGCTTACATGTTCGACTAGCCTCTGTCCAATATTACTGTCTAACGCAGTGTACATCCTTGCTCATCCAAGCTAAGCAACGAGCCACAGGCCACGTACCTGCTTCATCGCCCTAACTTGGAGTTTACGGCCTGACTGCTCCCTTTCTTCTTTGCTTTCTTCTTGGGTTGTTGCTGCTGCTCTGGTGCAGCGTGCCGGGTCTGGACGCTGTCCTGGCGTCTTGTGGCAGGTTCTGTTCTGTGCCTTTGACGCTCCAGTCCGTTGTCCTGGCGTCCTGTGGCAGGTTCTGTTCTCTGCCTTTGACGTTCCAGTAGTTGTCGCTCCTCAACGCATCGTGTGCAGAAACACTTGAACTTGTATTCGCGCAAGTTGGCCTCGCGCATCTGCACGTCCATGTCTACGTCAATATAGCAGATGCACAGTTCCTCGCCCTTCTGGATATCGCGGATAGCCACTACGTGCCCGTCACCATTCTTCGTGTACAGCACTGTGCAGTTCGGGTCGCAGCTGTGATTCATCGTACAAATAATCGGAAACAGCGACGTGCCTTCGATGCTGGGGTAGCCCAGCGGCATCAAAGGGTCGAAATCAAAGCTGCCCGTACTACCCACTTTCCCTTCTAGCCTCTCCTCCGCTTGCAATACCCGTAATCGTTCTTCCTCCCATTCGAGTACGCGACGCACGCTGTTTAGCAGCGCTTGGTCCTCAGCAGTGAGTTGTGGCTGGAATCGTGGCGATTGACTTGTGACCTGGCCTTCGCTAAGATCAGGATCTCCAGCAGCTAAGTCACTCTGCACGTCTGGGTCCAAAATGTCGATAAAGGCGTGGAATGGATGATCCACCTCCATGCTGATGTTGTTCATTTCAAATAACCCAATTTGAGCCGTGAAGAACTCGAAGCTAAGTATACTTGAGCAGCTTCGCCAGATCTCCTCCACAGTCACACCTCGCAGCTGTCCCTCTCGCTCCAATCGCACTAAATTGCATTCCAGTGCGTCGACTAGCAGTTGGTGCGTCAAGGCCAGCACTTCCTGCAGGCACTGCGCCTTCGTAGACCCTGCTGTCAAGGAAGCACCACCCGAGCGAAGTATCCACTCGTCATCCTGATCTGCTCCCTGTTTCTGCTCGCCATTCATTTCCTGTGTCCGTTTCTGCTGTCGATTCTGGGTCGGAGCGTTACTGCTAGAACCATTCGCACTATTCTTCTGGTTTCCGCTATCAGTGGGTGAAGTGCCGCCGTTGCTACTGCTGCTCCCACCACCGTCGCTGTTGGTATCGTCACTACCACTCAGCGTAGTCTGTCCTGACGTTTCTTCGCTGTCTCGTGAAAGGTGATCCAGCGCCTCGAGCTCGTCGTGCTCCACCACCACAACTTCCCACCACGGTTTCTTGTAAAACATATCAATGGGCTCGCGCGCTTTTACGATATCGCGCCACACCAGATAGCGCGAGAGAATGCGAGCGATCACTTTGGCTGCCAGCAAGAAGATATCATTGGTGTGGCGCGTGTGCTCCAGGAACTCGCCCATGGCCGAGCACGGATCGTTTCGCGGACACAGGATCGCGTGGAACTCGTGGAACGCCCTCATTTGGCACAGTTTCGAGCAGTAGAGCTCACCACACGCACACTTCGCTCCTGGACCGGCCATGCCGCACGTCCTCGGCGTAATGTGCAAAGTCTGCAGCGCCTTGTCCAACGCGTCACCACCGACTGGTCCCTCTTGCCCCTCATTGGCCGTCAGAGTGATGGTCGTTGTCGTTGCCTTTTACCATCACTCTTTTTCTGAGTCTGAGTCTGAGTCTGAGTCTTGGCGTTGTACCTCGCCACGATGTCTTTCCACTGGGCCTGGGCGTCTCCCAGCAGCGGCAAGTAGCAGAACTGGCAGCACGGCATGAGGCTGCGATTGCGCTCGTGCTGCATGGCCACGAGCGGCGACTCGGTCCAGACCCGCGTGGCCTTCGGGAGGGCTCGGTCGGCGTAGATGGCCTTGCCCTTGACGGGACCAGCGTCCCCGCACACGATCGGCGCCTTGGCCTTGCTGATCACCACCTGGAAGTATGTGCTGGCCACGGGGTCTGCAGGGCCGTAGGGCGCCGCCACGCTCGAGTACCGGTTCACTACATAGTATGGAATCAGATTTGAGCAATTGGTCAATAGGTCAATCCATTAAAATAGCCCATTTTCATGGCGGACTGGGTGGTCGCCAATCCCGAGATGCGGCCGACTTTTGACGTCTTTTACCTCCCAGCTCGTCGCGGGTCGAGTGCAGTCCGCTGCCGAGCGCCGATGTCGTGAGCGCCTTCCACGGCGGGATGGCCGTCTCCAAATCCACGTCCCCGTCGTTCATTGAGTGAGTCTTGTCTGCTATGAAAGTGCCAGCCAGCCGAGCGACGTCTTGAGGCTGTGTGGTATTTCCGCGAATGGCCGAGACGAAGAACAGCCCCGAATTCGGTTGTGTAACACAAGGTCAGTTAGAGAGGGACTGTGATAGAGGATATGATGCGATAGGGGATTTCTATAGATGACGGAGTGCGGACGTCCTTCCAAACGGGATGAGGATCGGTGTGTTTCATCAAAGCTGCGCTGGGCATACTGTAGGTACTTTGATAGAAAGAAGGGAAAGGCTATGTTTGTCAGACAGCGGTTGCTTTTGGTTTGGCTATGCAGAAACTCATAGTCATATAAGGGGTTCAGATAGAGAACTTGGTATCTTCCGTAGGACAAGAAGTCGGACCGTCGTTTCTATGCAAGTTAAGCTCGAGCTGACTATTCCCATACGAAGAACGGTTCGTTCTGGAAGGCGTTGAAGTTTGTGCTCTTTACATGTGAGTTCACGAAGCGATGACAACTGTACAATAATGTATTGTGCTGGAATGGCATCGCAAGCCCCACACCGGAGCGCTCTTCTTGAAAACCCACGTTAGATATCGTAGCTGGTTGCTACCGACAGCAAATAATTTTCGCTCTGTGATCATGTGAAACCGCCCAAGCAAAAGGGCAGAATAAAAATGGAAACCATGGACTTTGTTGAAACGATGCAAGCCCAAAGCAGATCAACGCAAGCCACAAACAATTTGCCATCGTTGTGCTTGTACTTATACTTGTGTGTGTGTGCTGCCGGTGTTGTCGTAGATGCTCTACGCTGTTGTTACGTTCGTAGTTGCTGAATGCAGTTCCGCAACGAGTTCGTTGTCAATTGCACCGAGGCTGGTGTCAACACGCTTGAGTTGTGTGGGCTCACAACAAAACTCGAATTGCATCACCGTTCAGCAACAAACAAACCAAGTTTGTCAACGTGAACCTTTAGGACAAGTTTAAATTTATGGTTCATAACGTGCCAAGTCGGAGACGGGGACAAGTCGCTCCGCTTCGACGTGGTGGTGTCCGAAGACAACTTTCTCTCGGAAGGCAGACGGCACAAACAGCCAGACGCGTCCACGCCAAAAAAGAGCTAAGCAATGGGTAAAGGTAAAACGATCGCAGCGAACAGGGAAGGCTTGGGGCGGCCAGCAGGATGGTGGATGGATGCACACGACGATGGGCTGCGTCCCGAATGAATGGCCTCGCTCTCACCCGCAGTGCACCTTGGGCTAACAGGTCCGTCGACATAACCTCGACTGGCTAGACTCTATGCCTTCCGCTCCTCCTCGCACCGATCGCAATGGCATACAAATTGGTATTCCCTGCTTGGTCGGGCAACGCCAACAAAAAGAACGATAGGACTCCAGTTAGTCTCGAACAGAAAGAAGCACAAGTGAAGCACGAATCAGCCACAATACATACCGAAGACATTCTGCTCGCTCGCCAACCTCCTGGTCCACATCAATGTACGAGATGCACAGCTCGTCGCCCTCCTACAGAAGCAGCATCAAACATAAAGTAAATCATCTCTTTTCCCTTTATCGCTTCATCGCCAACCACGCACAACCGTACCGCAATGTCTTGCACAGCGAACACGTGTGCAGCGCCGTCCTTGGTGTACAGTACAGTGCAATTCGGGTCGCAGCTATGGTTCATCGTGCAAATCCCCGAGAACAGGGCCGTGCCTTCCACGCCAACAAAGTCTTCGTCCAGCGCGTAGCACTCCTCCTCGTCATGGTCATGGTCGTGCTCCTCCTCGCACAAGTGGTGTCTGTGCTCCTCCGCGAACTTCTCCAGCGCCGCCTTCACGCGCGCCAACACAGGTGGCATGTCCTTCTTCTCCTCGGGGCTGGCCTCGCTCAAAGCTTCGCCCAGGGCGTGGAACGGGTGGTCGATCTCCATGCTAATGTTGTTCATCTCGAACATGCCCACGACGCGGCTGAAAAGTCTAAGCTTAAGACCTCGTCGCACGACGACAGCACCGCGTCCGCCGAGAGGCCGTTGAGCTCTCCCTGGGCTTCGAGGTGCTTGAGGTTTTCCTTCACGCCCTCCAAAAGTGCTCGAACGTCTGCGTGAGCAGCGAGCGGAATTTGTTGCGGTAGTCTTCGAGGGTCTCGCCCTCCTCCACGTCTTCCTCGGACGTAATGACCTCCCACCACGGCAACTTGCAGAACATATCGACGGGCTGCCGCGCCTGTGCCATGTCCTGCGTGGCCACGAAGTGCAGCAGCATCGTGGCGACGACCTTGGCCGCCAGCTGGAAAATCTCGTTGGTCACGAGCGTGTGGTTGAGGAAGTGGCCCATGGCGTTCTCCTCTCCTCGGTATGCGGACACAGCAGCGAGTGGTGCTGGGCGTATGCGATTTGCTTGCACGAGTCGGAGCAGTAGACGACGCCGCAGCGACATTTGACCTGGTTCTCGGCCAGCTTGAACACCGAGAAGTAGCTCTCCTCGGGGCTCTTGCCGCCCTCTTTCTGCAGGAAGGCGATGGCGGCTTCAAAGTCCGCTTCGGAGGCGGCGGCCTCGTCGGCGGGCGCTGCTTCTCCTTCCACCTCGTTGCTGGAGGCCACGACGCGGGCCCAGCAGCTCTTGGAGTCGATGAGCGGCACGAAGCACTTGTCGCAGCAGTCCACGAACTCCTTGTTGTCCTCGTGCTGCATGGCCACGAACGGCGCCTCGGTCCAGATGGGCTCGCCGGCCGTGAGCGCCTTGCCGGCGTAGATGGCTCTGCCCTTGTGCTCGCCCGCGAAGCCGCAGCTAATGGGCGGCGAGTGCAGACGCGTCTGCAGCAGCGCCTTGAAGTAGGCGGCCACCTCGGGCTGGTTCTCCTGCATCGTGTGGGGTTGGTGCTAGCTCGCTACGGATCCTTCGTGAACTTTTCGAATGGACTCAACTCAACGTAGAGCTTTGGCTTTGGCTTTGAATGGTGCCGTTGACTCGAGAGATCAGGAATGGCTTGACTGACTGGCCCGCGTTGCAGGCGCGTTGCACGAGGTTTGCGAGCCGCTGATGTTCGATTGGAAGGCGGGCGTCCTCTGATACCGGCCATCGCTATACGCGGGTTCGTCACGTGATAGCCACTCTTTTCCGACTGTGGCGAGCAAAGCTTTTACCCTAAATGTACGCCGGCCAAAAGTTCAGGCAGCACAATCAAGATGTCGACTGAAGGCGCTACGCTGCAGTTGTTCAGGAGGGTGTGTGTTGCACGGTCCTTTGCCGATGCGTGGGGGGCTCGTCTGGCTGACAATATCAACTGTTTCATCATTTACCAAACTCCAAGCTGGGCCGTCTGCTTGCTTGTATAAATTTCAACTCAACCGAAGCACTGCGACTATTATAATAGCAGACGCCTTGTCATCCACTATTGATCAAGGCAACCCTGCACGCCTTGCACTTGCACATACTCAGTTAATTTTCAGTATTTTTTTGTCCAAGAACTTCCTCAAATTGATGACCTGTAATAACCTATCAAACCCTCTCCGATTCAAATGCATACAATTTTGGTCGAAGCGTCGCCCTTTCTCTGCTCGTCTGCCCATCTGCCTTGCAGCCGCACCGCGTACCAGAACATGGGTACAACTGCAGCTCCGCGACGAGCTCTGATATTGACTCGGCCAATGGCGTCCAACGACGCACGCGCTTCACATCAAACTGCGGCTGGGGTGGACGATCATGGCCAGTGTCATGCAATGCCAGCCAGCCACTCGGCTGCTGCTTCAACGCTGGGGAACTCCCACGCAATCTTCACGACTCACAACATTTAACAAGAAAAGGGTCGTGGACATTAGGCACCAAGCCGTGACGCACGCCGCTCTCTTTTGGCGACCGCAGCCAACGCCAGCGAAAGCTGCCGCGAACCTTCGCCCAAAGCGCCGCTGCTCACAATTGAGCAGACGGACACTGGGCATTGGTCACTGACGATCCCATTGCACCGGGTCGTCCACTGTAGTTGAGTCGACCGGCTAAAGGGTCGCAAGGACGACCACAGCATATCTTTCGCGGTCGATTTGACGTGCCAACTTCTTGCGCTGTAAGACGCAGCCCCCACCTCGAACGTCGGTGTACTCTAAATGGGACTTTGTCTATCAAGTCCGCGATGCAATGTGGGATCGTTGCGGACGGTGACGGCGCGCGACGCGGTGATGACTCATCCTTTGGATTCAACAGATGACTGTCGACTAAGCCAAGGGATCCGATACGCTGCGCTAGCCAAGTTGCACGATGTCAAACGTGTGTGCGAGCGCATTGGTGTCGTGCTACTTCTTCTGGTTGTTTGTTTGTCGTCGGTCGATGCGGCTGTGGACGGGACGTTTGACCCGCAGCACTGCGTGCAGTGCCAAGGCCTGCAGTACTGCACGGTCATGAACGGGCAGTACCTGTTCGATCCCATCACCGGATACTCCAGGTACATGTCGAGTTTTCCATTTACCAGCCTTTAGTTTTCTTAAACTGACTGAATTGGCTACAAGATAGAGAGTCCACGGCGCAACTGGAGAAACAAGGCGTGTGTGAAGACCTGGACGCAAAGACGCTGGCATTGAGCCCCTTCGGAACGCAGCAACAGTTTAAGGATACTCCAGCGTGCCACAAGCTCGTGTGGAATTTCCACTGTCTTTCGTGGGTGGCCACGACTTTCCAACGAAATGTGAACGGCACGCCGGTGAGTTGTGCCAGCAGTGGGGCGACCCCGCCGCTACCGCCATGTCGCTCCATGTGCGTCGAGGTGGCCGACAAGTGCATATATTCGCATTTTTACCGCCTCTACTTGGACGAGGTTTGCGGCCATATTGGCTGCTTGAGCGAGATTCAGGAGGCCAAGCAGTCTGGGTCATTGGACACCAACATTGCGGAGACAACATGTGTGTCTGGCAGCTGGGTCTACAATACAAACAAGAATTATTCGCGGTGCAGCACCCGAGCTTATGTGCCGCCAACGTCATTGGGGCTGCGTGAAGTTGTTGGCAAGATCATGGTCATCCTGGCCATCGCAAGTGGTATCTGGCTTTTATAAGAAGAGGTTAACAACTTGCTCTGAATTTGATGCGTCTATTGTCATCGCCATTGCTTTCTGCTAACTTCGGCTTGAAGCTAATGCGATGTGCTTATAATCTGAATGTCAGTATTCACGCGGACGAGAGCACTTACGCAACCGCGTTGTAGCCGACGCGGCGGCTCACTTTCTTGGCAAACGAGAGCATAGCAGCACCTAGCACCGCTCCCATGATGACCCAGGCGACGGCAATTGGATAGCTTTGACCTTCCATCTCCGTTCGGTCAGCCATGGCAGCCTGGCGAACGAATCCTTGCGCGGTCGTACTGTCAACACCGACAAGCTGCTTGCGCATGAACGACTTCGGCTTAAAAGTATCACCGGGCCACGTCGCGAACTCGCTGGCCTGCAACCACCAAGCTGGATATCCTGGCGCAGCCTGCTGACTTGGAGCCTCGCCCGTCGTCATGTAACCATCACTGTATTTGGCGACTAAGGTCCATGCGAGCTCCCACCACTGGGACACCACGAAGCTGGCGAAGTCGTTGCTCTGTGCTTGCACACGAGTGATAAGCTGAGCTTCGTTGATACTGCCCTCGGCTTGCTCTTTGTGGGCTTTCTCCTCGATATCGTGACGCACAGCGAAGGCGCGCCTCTGCAAGGTGTCGATCAAGCCACGAATGTCGACACTCATAGCATTGTAGCGCAATAGACTCCAGTTGTTAACGAAGTTGAAGGCCCACCACGCAGACTGCGGATGGAACTTGCTCTGCTTACCCAACAAGTACGACTCGGGAACGTCACTCTGTGCGCAGGAGAACGGGACAAACACTGAACCATGAGGTGCATCCTGAGCGTACCATGCAACGCCACCAACAGCATCCGGTCCCTTGTGGCTGCGGCTCTGCAGCACGAAAGCGAAAAGTGTCCGATACATCGAGATTGGACGTTCCCAGCCGCCAATGACACCACCAGCGCTGCCAGACCACCGCACAGGGGCTCCAAAGGTCCTGCAGCAAGACCCTTACTCATATCGTAGCGTGTTCCTTCGTAGTGGTCACGCAACAGGTCCATAATCTGGAAGAGCTCAACCTTGCGATCGGGCTTAATGGAGAACGGGTACGTGGCGTACTGCGAAAAACTACCAAGGCGAGCATCAAGCTGCAGCGATGGAGCGAGCACATCAAACACACGCCACACGCGGCGTCCGGTATACAACGGTCCAATAGCGTCCTTGTCGGCAAATCCGTAGGCGGCTGTGAAATCAAAGGGCTTGTCACCCTTCGGATTCCACCAGCTCATTTCTTCAGCAAGAGAATGCACATTAGCTGAGGCCTTGAACCAGTCAGGTTGGCTCAAGTCCAGTTCACGAATCGTGAAGCCGTTGGCAATGACCGTCACGTGGCCGTCGGGCACGCGCTGTGCCGCCCAAACAGCGCCAGTGTGGTCTTTTCCAGTCATGATGTGGAAGACCCAGACTTCGCCCATCTTGTCGCCGACCACCAGCGCTTCAGCTGAGTCGCCGTAGTCCGGCTTCGCCATGTTTCCGCTGTCTTCACTATAGAAGCCGTACTTCTCAGCAAGGGAGCCCATAGTGTCGACGGCGCACCGTGCGGTGATGCAGCGCTCAAGCGCAATCTTCGAAAGCTCGGCAATGCCAAACAAGTTTTTGCCACCAGGCACATCAAGTGGCCAGCCGACGGTTTTGGCACCACACGTACTTTCGCCGATACTGAGCTGGACTTCGTTCATCATGCCGTAGTCCTGGTCGAAGTAAGCGTATGTGTGCTCGACCTGAGGAATGTAGCCTATGGGCGTTGAATACTGCTGAGCCTCCTCTGCAGTGAGACCATACGCCGGCTGGTAGTGCGGTCCACGATCGGGGGCCACCACTCTCGGATATCCACCGTTGAAGTTGTAAATCGCACGCTTACTACCAGGGGCGTGGTCTTGCGCCGGAACGCGGACAAGACGCAGATCGGAGGCACCGTCGCCCGCATCGTCCGTGTGCGCAATCAGGGTCGAGTTGTCGGAGCTGGCGCCTCTTGTCACGGCGATGGCCGTGCACGCGTCCACCTGCACATTCTGCAGCTGGATTGCCGTCAACGCGATCGCAACCGCGCAAAGGCGTGTCCACCGGAAGGGCTTCATCTCGCAAAGTCCAAACTGGGGGTATGAAGTGTCCTTTTGAGTGCTAGCTGGGGCTAGTACAACCAAGGCCGTTGAAGTGAGCAGACAAGGTAAAAGGAGGAATGAGAGCTCTGGAGCCATGACATCCGGAGCTTCAAGGTGGAGTCCAATGCCCCACCAAGGTGCTGGACCTTCTCGAAATCCAAATAACGTAACTGACGGGCTAGTCTCTTTGCAGTCTGCGCCGTGTGCGATCGATGCAAACTGGTCGTTTTCATACTGTTGAGATCAGCACTTCTGGTGTGTAGATCGTATCGTCGCATGGGTCGGAAAACGGCAGCGTCAATGGCATTGCCAACACAGACTCACCTCCTCACGTGATTGGAGCAAGTGGCAAGTGGGCTTCAACATGCAGCCTGCGACGGTGTGCACTTGCTTGTGAAGAGACTGCAACTGCTGTTGTCCGTTTCGGCTTCGTCTACACGATCCACCGTTGAAGCGCGACGTGACACGCGACTCTTCGCGGCGCCTGAAGAGACGCGACTGACGTCAGCAGCCCGAGCTTGACGTTGTCCTGAACTCTCGTCGTCGTGGGCTGACAGGCTATGATGAAGTCGTTGCTGCCATGTTTTTCAAACAGTTAAATCCATTCACGTTATGACGCAACTACATTGACATGATCTAGATAAATCATATTAACCTAGTGACGCATGCGGCGGCTGCACTTGCCGGTACTGTCCGCTTCACCAGCGACCGATGCATCGGACACCGAGGTGCTTGGGGTCGTGGTAACCTCAGGGGTGGCAGTAGTTGCCTTCGGAGTTGAAGTCGTAGACTTGGGGGTGGCCGTAGTAACCTTAGGGGTACTGGTCTTTGTCGTCGTGCTGGCGCCGCTGCCAGACACGATGATGTCGGCGCAAGACGGGTACGTCTGGTCTGCAATAGCCGAGTACCAGTAGAACTGCAAAGCGCAATCACCTGCCTTCTCGCAGCCTTCAATGTCGGTGGGCATCGTGGCCGTCGCACCCCGTCGCCGCCGTTCTCTGCAAATGGCTCAATCCGCAGAATGGTCTTGTAATTATCATAGGTGATCTTCCCTGTGGAGTCGTCGCTTGGTTTGACAATGCTCAGGTTCATATAGCCTGGATGCGGGGCGTGAATATTCCACTTGACGTCGAAGTCGGAGCCCGGCTGAATCGTCGTGACATTGTTGCCCTCCTCGTAAACAGTGCCACGACAACCGTTCATGAGGTTGAACGTCGCGGCTACGGGGTAGTCCGCTTGCTTGTGCTGGGAGAGGTCCTCCAGTGGGGCGATCTGGACTTGATCACCGCCCATATTCTTGAGGACGCCGCTGTCCTCCAGGTACTTCGCTGATATCGGGCGAATGAGAGGCAACGTCATTTTCCCGTGACCTTCAACCCCGGAGAAAAGCATGACAGCACTTGCCCATACCGTGAGCGAGAGGATTCCAGTCGAGTACATTGTTTGTATTTGGGGGTGCTGCAAGTAGCGCTCGGAGGAAGACGACCAAATAATGCAAGTTAGGAAATGATCGTGGGAGTAATACTCAAAAACGTGTCAACCAGTGAGCCCCATGACCCATAGGTCCATGACCAATGGAGCTCACTGGTTGAGCGTCATCAACCATGACGCTGACGATCAACCAGGTGCATGGCACTAGCGTCTGGGAATGCTGCCGAGGTTCCGTCTGGCGGGAGGACCAGATGACAGATATTTGACAGTTCTAACAGAAAACTGGAATGCAGCTTTCCTCGCCACCGCCTGTGTGAATCGAACAGATCACAAGCGCAGCATGAGACTCCAAATTGGAGTCCGATGGAGCCTTCTCATCATGGAGACTCATGCTTTGTCTGCCAGAATATCGCGCCATAAAATTGTATTTCCAAGTCGTACAGCGCAAGCCTCCAAGACGATTAAGTGGAGCTACTTCTGACTTCGTAGTGAGAGCCACGTAAAACTAGTATGCAGGACCGTCAAAATGCCAAGGCGCGCTTCATGCATCTACTGCGCGAGAAGGCCAACAGGCAATAACTACTGTAGTACTGACATGACAATGCTCACTCGAGGATGATACTCGAGGATGATATTGTAGGTGGGTCTTACTCTTTTTAGCTATCCATCAAGTACACGCAACAACACTAGAAACACTACAGTCACGCTGGGTCGACTCGACCTAGGCTTTGTTCAATCTAGTAGCGACGAATGCGGCGGTTGCACTTGCCAGCATCCGCTTCACCGGCGACGGACGAATCCGATGTTGGGGTCAACTCCGAAGATGGGGCGGTGGTGGCCTTAGGAGTCGCGGTGGTCGCCGTTGGAGTGGTGTCCGACGACGGAGTTGAATTCGACGATGGAGTTGAGTTCGACGACGGAGTGGAGTTCGACGAGGGAGTGGAGTTCGACGAGGGGTGGAGTTCGACGAGGGAGTTGTGTTCGACGAGGAAGTGGAGTTCGACGAGGGAGTTGTGTTCGACGAGGGAGTGGAGTTTGACGAGGGGGCCTCTGTTGTGGAAGTCGATGTACCGGCACCGCTGTCAGACACAACAATGTCGGCGCACGTCGGATACGTTTGGTTGGCGATGTCCGAGTGCCAGTAGAACTGGAGAGCGCAGTCGCCAGGTTCACCACAGCCCTCGACGCCGGTGGGCATGGTGGCAGTCGTGCTGTCCTCACCAGCATTTTGAGCGAACGGGTCCACGGTGAGGATTGTTTTGTAGTTCTTGTACATGATCTTGCCCGAGGTGTCCTCGCTGGGCTTGACGATGCTCAACTTCATGGTACCTGGGTGAGGAGCTTGAATGATCCATTTCACGTCGAACTTGGCACCCGGTTGCAGCGTCGTGATAGGGTTGCCCTCCTCGTAAACGGTGCCGCGGCAGCCGTTCATAACAGTGAATGTCGCGGCTTCGGGGAAGTCCTTCTGCTTGCGCTGGTTCAAAAGCTCGATCGGAGAGTACTGGAGCTCCTGGTCACCAGCCTGGGCGAGCGTGCCACCGTCTTTCCTGTACTTGGCCGTGATGTTGCGGTTAGTTGGATAAAGCATCTGACCGTGGGCGTCGGCTGTGGAGATCAGCGCGGCAGCGGTGGCCACAACGGCAAGCGAGGCGAGTACAGTCGGCTTCATGGTGACGTTTCACTGTTCGAGTGCTTTGGATTAACGGGAGGTGGCACCAAGAATGATAGCTCGGGAGCGCGAATTCGGTAATGACAGTGGAGGCGTGGGTGGTCAAGATGCAATTCCGACGAGTTGAGCACCAACGGCACAGGGAAAAGCGCGGCGGTGCAGCGAGCGATCAGCAAAGGAGACTGCCTGCACAATGAGATGGGGTTCAGATTGTAAGAGGGGTGCCTGCAGCGCTGCATAGTCGAAGCAAGCGTTCACCTCGACTTGCGAAGTGCATACAAACTCTTGCGTAACCTCTTATCCAGCTAGAATGTCCATGTGGTTCCTCGGATTTGCCTGTACGTGGTGCATCAAGCATGCTGATTATTGCAAACTCTTTACCGACACAGCAGGAGAAGCTCACAGTTTGACCTCTCTCTCTGTCCGAATATAATAACCGGCGCCATTGCAAGTTGAGACTTGTCCGATAACACCCCCGCTCATAACCTCAAATCTTGAGATGTGTGAGCTTCTTCCCGCTGTCCGAATGTTAGGAGTGATTGTGGCGGTGTGTTTTAGTGTGATCAGTACGGGCACTACACGTTCGAGTGTGCGAGGCGTCTTGGACATGCTGCATGTTTTCACCACAGACTGTGGTCCGCTGCTGACTGACTAAATTTCTCAAGCAAGAGAGCACTAATGCACGAGTTGCATTGAACGCATTGTACACTGGTCGCTGATAGCAAAACATGGCCAAGCAGTGCTTGCTGGGGTTCAGATCGGATGTGTGTCCCAACGAGCATTTGTTGATGTTGTTGTCGTCACTTCATAATCTAAGTGTGCATTGGTTGGTCCGTCGCAGTGTAGAATCGCTATGATCTACCGCTTCTGAAGGTGGCTCATTGCAATAGTGATTTGCTCACCGCCGGAGAAATACTCGGTTCGATGTCGCCCCTACTGCTTCGTCGACCGCCACCTCTACATGGGATTACAGTATCGCTGGACTTTAGCAGGATGCTACAAGCAATTACAGGACCGGACGGGGTGCACAACGACACAGCATCTATCACGCTCAAACAGACGGAAAACGGCACATGCTGGAAACTCATGACCGTAAACCACAATGCCAAGAAATGTGCCAACAAGCATGCAGACTTTTCTCCAGTTTCTTGGCATCTTTCTTAACATCATATTCCTACCAAATTCACAGATTCACGTGTTTGTGTCAACATCCTCGATGAATTAAAGCAACAACCGATGACGGCGCTACGCAGACGACAGCCTAGCCCCCATCTCGACAGAATTCTTGACCGATGGGTCAGTCAAGAATTCTGACACGTGGGTGCAAGATCATTAGGTAGATTCATCTGGACCCAGGCAACTTTGGACGCCAATTATCAAGTACAGTACCGGAACTGTATGGGTCACCTATCGAATGACGCAACCACTCAACCAGCATTACAATGGACGAAAGTGGGTGCCTAGTGGAGGGAGAACGGTACGCACATCACATGATCCTGTTTGCGAGCGCCAACATTTTGGCGTAAACTCCTCCAGCATTGGCTCGAAAAAATGGAAGTCGGAGTACGCTGACGCCCCGAAGCGAATCTGGTGGGCGGTGGGCAGCATTGGCTATGCATATCCGAAACCAAGGCGTTCATGAAGGTAAAGCTAGGAGGCCACACAACAACTGGAGTACATGTGGTTCGTCAACTACAAGCAATACCGACGGGAGCGAAACCGTGGCAACTAGGATATAAGGTCACAAATATGACGGTGGAAGCAGCTCCTCAGAAGGAGCCCCACTTTGTCAGCACCATGGTTTAAATAAACCGAGCTGGCGTTGCTGAAAAGACCAAGGCTCTACCAGCAAGCTAAACAGGTTAAAAGACTAGCTTCCGTATTCGGTGGTCTGGCTAGAGCGACGTAGAAGCGCAGGCTTTTCGCGATAAAAATGAAGTTGGTCGTTCAGATGGATGCGCGCAAACGTCACGTGAATTCTGGCGGTGCTCTAGTACCGGTACCAAGCTTGTGCAGCTTAGAAGAGGCATAACTTTTAAAATGCCGGTTAAAAAGTTCTTACGACTCATGATAAACACAATTGTTTTCGAACGGTGAACCATCTTAATCTGCGCCTCAATACATAGCAGCAATTGCTTCTATCAGTTTTGACGCAAGCTCGTCATGCGTTGGCAGCCCATCATGAGCTCTTGCCTGATGTGCTAGGAAAATTTCCTCGTCGTCCAGCCCGTTCGGTGCCTTCTCTTGATGCTGGGGCAGCACCACATAGTCGCCGGTGGCATCACTTAACTCCATCAGGACATGTGCCACGCGTTTCCAAATTTGTTTCAGTCCGCGCAAGACGCCGGCTACCACGTGCGGATTCACGAGAGCACGAGCACGTGTTTCGAGATGGCGATGTCGTGCGGGCGACGCGAAAAGGACGCGAAGAACATTGTTGGACGGGTCATCCTCTGCCGGTTCCACCACTACTAGCACTTCGATCTATCGCGACAAAACAAAACGGTTAGCAAATTAGCAAAGGAGAACAAACGCAACACACACAAGCGTACCGTGAACTGAGAGCCTTCAGGTAGCGCTGGAACAAAAAGTTTCATGCCGAACTCCAGGCGTCGAGGCTTCGTTTCATAGGGTTTGCTTTCTCTGTTTTTCCCCAGTCCGGATGGCGGCCGCTTCTTGTCTCTGCCCAACGACAGCGGCTGCGACCCATTGCTTCCGATGCCCAAGCCAGAAAGGGGTCGCTTTTTATCGCGTCCCAAGGACTTTGGCTGGGACCCGTTGCTGTATAGCAAGGATCCTCTTTTTCTCGACTGTTTTCGATATCGTGACTAGGAGCAGATGGCGAAGGGCCTTGACTCCGCGCTGTCACGAGTGCGTAGTACTGGAAATCCTCGACTTCGGCGATATTCACTCCAGGGATCCCGCTCAACGGCATACGGAAAACCTGTTTGCGAATAAACCCACTAGCTTTTTCATGTGGCTGCAACGATGATACAAAGGCGCGCCAAGCACTAATGTCGACCTCCATAGTCCCGCTGTCTGGGTGAGAGGGGCGGAAGAACGAACAGCCATCTGACAACAGCGCCTCGAAAAAAGCGGAGCAGTAACTTTTCGGCCCATATTTTCCTCAACCACAAGAGCAAATTCTTCCGGAGAGCTCTCGAAGAACGGGGTTGCAGTCGTAGCTATGATTGCGTTTGGAGAAGGATGCCCACGCGCCAACGAATTTGCAGGATTAAAGGCTTTCCATCGCAGATGAAGAGGCAACGTGCTGAGACTCTCCGATAACGGCTTCGCATCACAAATGGCTTTGATGAGACCTTTGACGACTTCAAGCGCGAATGTGCGGGGTACGAAAGACATATCAATGGACGATCGAATCTTTTCACGCGTACGACCTCGAGACGATGGATCGAGCGCCGGCAAATCAGAAAGTGTATCACCACCTGATGCACTATTGGGTCCATCGCTCAAAAGTGACCCTCGGCGAATGGTGGGTGTCGCGGAGGACTGCTTCGTGTACTTTTCACGCAGCATCTTCAAGATCTCAGTACAAGAGGCTCGGATTCCTTCCAGGGCGCCGTGCTCGATTTCCGTTTGGAGCATCGTACTACGTGAGAAGACTACGCCAGCTCGCCATCGGATTCGTAAGGCCGACTCTTGCTTCAAATCTCCATCTTGATCTTTTTCAGAAGTTGTCGAGGACAGCGTAGCAGTAGTCGATGCTAGGTGTTGCATACCTCTGGCACTTTCGTGGGTTCCGTCGTCATTGGGAGCTGAAACATTTTCCACATCAGCAAGCACTTCGATGGAGTAACAGTTGCTGTACGGGATGCTAAGTGTGTAAATCTTGGATCGAAGCGTGGCCTTGCTGGATTTACCATTCTGAACATCAACGCCTGGAGACTCGTCATCCACTACACAAGAGTGATATTGCTCAATGGTCACAGATTTTATGCTGGTGGGCGCCGTACTCCTGGGACCGTTCCTGTCGTTGCTTGACATAGGAACACCAGGTACGACGTCGAGGTCTGGACGATAGCCCAGAGCACGAACTAGCCCAAACTGCGGGTGTGGATGCCACTCTCGTAGCCTGTCAGGTTCACCCATCTTCTCTTCATTTATGATGTTTTTCTTGGAAGACCCCACCGGCGCAGAATGAGTAAACACCTCCCGCGTAATTTTGCTCTTGCTACGCATTGAGCGTGGCACCACTATCTCAAGAAAATCGTCCACGCTACAACCAGGTATCGTCGCCGTCATCACCTCAGCCATGTCTTGCTCAGGCATCTCCAGGAACGAAGGAGGTCTCCCAGACTCCGCATTGGCCTTTGCAGCTGCCTCGAGCCAAGGTAGACGCACCTCGCCGAGGTCCCAATTCGTTAGGATCGGGGCCTGAAAGGTGGTACTCTGCATCACACCCGTCAAGTGTGGTGCTGTTTGTGCGCGAGCCAACGAGCGGGCCGACGACACTCCCGATTGCGACCCAAATTCCGCCGCGGTAGACATCAAAGACGATAGGTCCGAGCTGTAGACGAGTCCGATCGCATGATCGAACTGCTTGGACAAGTAAACCCCTTCTTTCCAGGAGCTCCATGGCCTCTGTCGCTTTCTCCCACCAACTCGTCGTCGACCTCAAAGCTCGTGCTGTAGCTGCTTCTGCTGGTAGGGACCTGTGGACTCGCGAAGCTGCTCGATCCCGGTTTGTTCGCGAGCCACATGCCCTTCCCGAACCTGGTCGAGCACAAGATCAAATAAATCTGCGGCGAGCAGCCACTGTGTCCCTTATCTCCGGGCCGCTGGAGCACCCGGAACGACTCCCACGCATGGAGCTTCTTACTCGTCACGACCATCTTCTGCACAAAGTTCTGGCCCATGTATCTCTGCGAGGCCCCCGACTTAAAGCCCCAGTGGTGGCTCTTGCCTCTCTCAATGTAGAACAAGCAGGACGCAGTGGCTTTGCTCGTCAGCACGAGCTTCCTGTGGTGCGTCGCCTTTAAAAAGCAGCCCGAAGTGGGGTCCATGAGGTACACGGAGCGTCCCCGCTAGTCCTCGGGAAAATATGGTCCTTCAGCGTGCCTTTAACCTGCTCGTACAGCGAGCTGCCGCTCGTGCTGGACGAGACCACTTCGGGTCTCTGGCTGCTGAGCCCCAACGGGCGACTGAGCGACGCGCGGCCGTGCGGCCAGCGCTCACTGAAGGCCTTGAAGAGCTCGGAACGGGCGGCGGCCAGCGCCTCGCTGGGCGTGAGCTCCTGCTGCTGGGCTCGGCGTCTTGTGGCCGCGAGCGTCTCCCAGAGCGACGCGAAGAAGCTCCAGCCGCGGCCTTCGGAGACCACGTCGACGGCGACGAGCGTCGGCAGCAGCGCGAAGAACAAGAGGCGGGCGGAGAGACTGGGGAGCAGGAAGCTGCAGAGAAGGAGCGCGAGGCCGCTGGTGCCCAGCGACACCAGCGACACCAGCGACTGCTTGGACGACATGCGGCCGATTGCGAAGTGAGGAAGTGGCGAGATGTACGAGCTCGTGGTTTCGATGAGGGAAGACTGTGGGGACGAGATTTGTCAGAGGAGACACAACGGACACGACGTGTCCGTTGTGAGGTCGAATGAGGATGGCGCAGACCGGGTTATGTGTGTTGTTGTGTGTTGAGATGACGCCATGTGCGGATTACGGCAAGGCTAGTTGATGTTCAGGAGCGCTGCGATGGAGAACAGCGCGACGGCAGCTTGAGGCAGGACTGGCTGTGAAGCAGCACTGGTATGCACTGAGACTCCGGACACAGAGGACGAGCTGGAGACCGAGTCGGAGCTGGTAGACTCATTGGCCGAGCTGTCGAAACGGAGCCAGGCTCGCGGGACGGAACGCTCTTGCGGGTGCACGAGAAGCTTCCAGACACGGCGCTGAAGCTCGTGTCGGAATTGGGGAACGAGATCTTGGTGCTGTCGCCTCCGTTGACCTGGTCGGCGTCGATCTCGTCCGAGTTGAAGCAGATCTGGCCGTTGTTGTGCGCTTCGAGGGTCAGATACTTCACCAATAGCGTCGGAGACAAGAGCGTGATGCTGCCGCCCCAAAGTCGGCCTCTTTGCTGACCGTCACACTGGCCACGTTTATCTGAAGGCTGGCCGAGTTCAGCACCTTCACGTGCATGGCGGTTAGACTCACGTCCGTGTCTGCAGCCGACAGGTACACCGAGCTCTCTTCGCTGATAGCAAGCGTCACAGAACTTGAATCACTTGTGGTAGCCAGCACCTTGTCTTCAATCACCACAGCACTGGAGAAGACGATCACGAAACCCTTCACTTTGCTGCTGCGCGCTACGAACACCTCGGTCAGGATATACCCGCTCAGTACACTGTGGTCGGCACTGATGCCGACCCAGAGCGTCTTGTCTCGCCTTGATTGTACTTGGACTTTTCCAATCAGGTCCTCCGAGTCACCCGACACATTCACGCAAGCAAGCGGTCCGCTGGACTCGTCGATGTAGCTGACAAAGGCGCGGCCTGGGAGTTCCAGTTTGATGCCATTGATCTCCTCGTCCTTCGATGTGTCAACACTCCAAACCTTCTTCACGCTTTGGTGAGATGTTGAGGAGTCGATACTCTCGGTGGAACCACCAGTCACGGAGAAGCGATCGGAGGAGCCCGAGCCCGACAAATCAGGGGACGACGAGTCGTCATTATCGTGATCGCTATCACGAGCAAAAGTCGGACCAGCGGCAATACAAGCCAAGATGAGAAAACTCAACATCGCGGAATGCCACAGCTGGGAAGCTGTGGAGTGAGTGGCGGAGTTGGTCATTTCGAGGACGTTGGTGTAGAAGCTATGAGTTGTGACTGCAAAATGCAGAATGACCACTGACGCAGCAGCTTAAGCGATCCTGATGTGGTGTTGCCTGTTCTTGTCGATGCAGTCTCTGCTATCAAGTACACCAAATCTTGCTCTTATTGAACGAGCTCTGATGCATGATGCATTGTCGTCTATCTAGGTAGGTACACTTCTGAGGTACATGTCCTGACACTCGATTGACGTCTAAGCCTTACCAAAGCATGATAGAACCGCTTTTGTTCAAGCAAGACTCATTTATCTTCTTTAGAGTTGAGCAGTCGAAGCTGCCTACATCAGAGCAAGTCCCCATTGAACGATTCGCCGCGCACTAGACACATTCACATGAGGGACGTAAAGCAACAGTAAAATCCATCCATGTGCTCCCCGCGTTGTGCCTCTGACGCATAAACTTGATTTGCACGTGATGACGCCCCCTCGATCAAAGTTTAATGGCTGTCAGCGTCTGCTAGGCAGACAACAAGGCAATCAATTTCAATGGCAATTTCGTGCTCAGAGCAGACTATATGCTGATCAGTGGATAGTCGCGACTCATGATTCGTCTGCACTGCTTCGTTTGAGGCTAGCATAGGCAGAACACTGTCCAGAATGTGCGATCTAGCCTGGGCGAATTGCCGCCGTGCGCGACGTTTGTCCGAATAGGTTCAAGATAGTTGCCCTGTCCAGTGCGTATCCACATTTCGGTTTGGCTTGATTCTGAAGCGAGTAAAGCACAACCTGACTTTGTTTACTCTACATGTTGAAGTCAATTGCTACAGGACTGTTCATATTCCAATCAAGTCGCATACATATTTGTGCTCTCCAGCCAATGGGTGACTTCCAAAAATAGCACAGTTGGCGCATCAAGTGACGCACAAGCACAAATTTGTGCGCGGTTTGCTACCTGTCTTGTGCGAGGTTTGTGTTTTGCTTGTGCTTGACGTGCCCTCCAAAAATGACACAAACGATGCGGAATAGGATTAATCGCGCTTGACACACACTTGCTCCACTCGAGAAGTTGCAGCAATAACGGGATGGGTCCGTACGTGCAAACCCTTATGATACATACGTCAGCGAAGCAGCGCCTGGACAACACTATCAAGCGCGCTCGAACGATGAAACTGGTATCGCTGATGCGCATTCGCTTGACGATACGAGAACGAAATTATCTCACATCAAGGGTTCTTATTTCACCTTCAAGAAGTCCATGGCGTGTTATTTATGCATCGCGAGATGATAGTGCGTTTTTAGTGACTGTTTCGTTGCCTGTCTTGGAGTTCGAGGTCTTACTGGCTGCCTTTTCGCGCCACTACGAAGTGAAAAGCGGCCCTGGAAAGCGTGGAAGACCTCCTCGACTCCAGAACAAAAATAACGCTCTCGCTTTTGGCTAATTGGATGGTGTTTTTGTAAGTGTAACTCACTCAGAGAGAGCTGTGGTGTTGAGGCAGCACGAAGCGTCGTCCTCACATCAAAGGAGCGTCGCGTCCTCTAAACTGACGCACTGAAGCCATCGATTTAGAACTACCAGCCGATAGTGATTGTGCCGACACAAGTTTGCTAAGACGTGATTTTCGTCTGAGCAACGCCTATGTCAACTTTGTGCTTAGTTTTCTCTGTCGCTTGTGTTATTCTTGTGCGCTCACACCTGTTTCTGCTTGTGTTATTTTTGGAAGTCACCTAATGGCGCTACGTTGGTGCAAGAACGATTCCTTCTGTTGGCCTCTTTGAAGTACCGATAGCACGCAATGAGGAGCAGCTCCGGTCCCTGGATTCCTCATCAGTGACGACTAGCTCTAGTCGGCAAGAATTTATGCAACGTGAGACAGTGAATGAAGATGAAGCGGATGACCATCCAGAAGCGATCTTCATACACCTGCTGTAGCAATTTCATTTTTAATCTCTCTCGAGCAAGTGTCAACAAAATTAATCGCAGCAACAGCAATGTGCGGCACTGTAAGGTGCAAGCTTGTGACACCGTTCTTTGGTCGTGCACTCATCCAAGACGATAGGCCGTTAGAAAACGAGTGCCGTAAAATCTCCCAGAGTGCGATGCGGCTCTGGCAACTGTATAATATGTCCATTGACAACTGACACAAGGACCCATTCCACAAAACGCGTCCAAGCCCCCAAGGTCTCCAGCTTCACCCTCTCAAGCCTTCAGCTCCACGATGCAACTCAGCGTCACGAAGCTCTTCTTTTGGCTGTTAGTTCTTGCTGCAGCCACTCAATGCCAAGCTGACGCTGATTTCTCGGTGTCTTCTCTATCTACCACTGCTATTGAGTCCTCGACTGATCACGTGGCATTCGTGAAGCAATGGACGCTGCCACTGGAACCAATCCTGGTGACGACAAGATCGACTCACTCAAGCTGGATCTCTCTGGACGTGTCTTTGTCAGTTACGTCAGCGGTATATCTTCGGGTGTGTTAGGCTACGTCAATGTATCTGAAGACACCAAGGAGGTGATCGACATCGTTAGTGTGCGCACAAACAATCACGACGCGGAACAGCTTCACGTGCGCATCGACAACAGCAGCACCAGTTCCAATGTCGGCGGGTACTTGCTGACGGAGATCTTCTTATCCTCAAGCAACGTGGTGACGGATCTCCACATACAAAGATCTGCAGAGGTTGTCATCGAAAGCGATGTCATCATCGTAAGTGACGCTGAAGAAGAGCTTCAGCTTGAGGCAAGTGAATTGAGCGTCGTCTTCGTATCATTGGACAGCACCGCCTTAAGTTTTAACCCTTCAAGCCCCAGTCGAAAATCGGGGTGTATAGTCGGTGAATATGTTGGACCGTCCAACATAATTATATATAGACTTTTGTAAAGAAACTCTCTAAGTCCGAAATTACAAACGAATATGGACGGGCGAAAGTGGAAGATTCACCTGGACATAGTCGCCCACTTCCAACATATTGAGAGATATGCTAGCTCAATGGGCCGTAAAAGTCGATATAAGTTGGATTAGACAACATGTGAAATGAACCTTTTACCATATCCATGTCTGCTATGTACACGAGCGTCTAGCACATGGGAACTAGTGAACGAAGCTGGTACTGAATTGCACGTTTTCGCTACCCTCTGACTGCTTACTCGCTACCACTACCAGACTCTCTGTCCTCGCTGTCGCTGCTTGCGTCTCCTCCGGGACCAGCATTTGGCCCCTCCCCCTTCACCATCATCCGCTTCTGGCGCCTCCTCTTCACCGTGCTGCTGCTTGCCTTCCTCATCTAAATCGATGCGGCGGCGGCGTCGGCGCTTGCGCTGCGGACCAGGACGCCGGTCCTGGAGTCGGTGTTCCCCACTGAGCCGCGAAGGGATGGCCGCTCCATTCTGCCACTCATTGTGCCAAATATGGAAGCAGGTGCCGGAGCGGCCCTCCCGCGCGACGTTGCAGAGGTGCTTTCTGTTGGCACATAAGCACAAAAGTTAGAGTACAGCATTCAATAGGCAGTAGTTAGAGGCTTATCTCAGTTCACCGGATGAGCATCCAGGGCAATACCATTTGGTATACTTTCGAGGCTTCACGCGGTACACCGCACACTTTGCACGAACGGGCCACACGCTTCTTTCCGGGCCTGCCATCAATCGTTGGCGTCTTCGTTTTCTTTTGTCGGGACATTCGGCAAGATAGTGTGAACTGTTGGCCTCATTTTCAGAGGTTTGCGGTGAAGCTGCAGTTCTGTCCGCGGCTCTCGAAGCTCTTTCGATTTCCTCGAACTTGGCTTTGTCGATGGCTAAGAGCTGCTCGCGAAGCGTCACCAGAAACTTACAGTGTTGGGGAGGGTCTTGGTTCGAAGTCTTGAGATGATACCGGTGCACAATGAACGCGTTTACAAGCGACATGTCCATAAACCCAAAGAACAGTGAGCGGTAGTATTTTTGGGCTTGTATACCAACTGCACACTGTACCGCTGCATGCGGAGCTGGTCATGAATATCCACGCCCCCATCCAGCGTTGGTAATCTCTGACCAGCCCCGGCGCAGAGTAGTTGTTCCGCTCTCTTCCAGCGCAACGATCTGTAGCAAAAGTAGATAGTCAACATTAGTTCCATCATATTTTTTAGCTACGATGCCAAATCCAACTTGTGTAAGCCAGCAAACTTACAAACAGGTCCGAGCACTCGACTTCCTCCGGTTGCCAACATGTGCACTGGATTGTTATCCATCCACATAGCTGCCGCCATCTCCGGGAACATCTTGTTCTCGGCCAGCTTCACTGTGCCGCGCGGAGGCTCGAAGGGGCGGTTCGTGCGAACTTTCTTCTTCGTGATGACACCATTCGCGTATCCCGAGCGCTTAATCTGAATGGTGCCGGTGAAATAGAGACGATGGTGTAGTAATTCCAAAGCGAGCACGATCGATGTATATAAACGATCTGTCACGACGATTCTGTATGGAGACGTTGGTGACGGAGGTAACAGCACGTTCATCGACCGCATTACAGCTGCAGCGCCTGACGAATTGTTTGCTGGAACTGGCGTCGACATGTTTGTCTTGGCGCCCACGTACATATCAATTCTATGTTGGCACAACGTTGGATGTTAGCGTACAGCACAAAGGAGATCCAACATAAATAACTTAGTAAAAAAAAACCTGCGAGCAGAACTCGCAAGTTTTCAACGCACCTCATACAATAGGCGGTATCTCTGCAGCACGCCGAGAAAAACTTTGTGCCCCAGTTGTGGGTGTGGTGTAGTAAGTTCGGATCGGGGTGGTCCACACCAGGTTTAAACTTAGCTGAGTCGCCGGTTAACTTAGCTGAGTAGCTACGGTAACTCAGCTGGGTCGAACTTTTAGAGTCAGCGAGCAAGCCGGGTCGTTACAAGGGAAGTCAGCGAAGGGTCGCTGAGATCCAAAACTACTTCATTTCACTAGATATTTATAAATGAGATTAGAAAACCATTAGGAGGAATCCTTCGGGACTCCTGAAGATAAAGATAACAGAGCAGAATTTTCTAAGTCCAAGACAAGTGTACACTGTCCGGTAAGTCCCTGCACGGGCTGGATTATGCCTGCCGTCGACACCCGAGAGGCATAGCTTGTAGGGTGTTGACTGGTAGCGCCAAGCGAACAAGGTCGGCCCGGGGAAGGGCGTGTCTCGCTTCGCGCGAAAGACAAGTCTCGCTGACTCAGCGAGCCGGTACGCCGGACAGCCCGGGTGCCGTGACACTTCTAGCCGAGAAGCCTTGGCTCTCGGTAAAAGCGCTAGCGCGCCGTCGTCCGTCCTTTGGCGGAGGGCACGGGGTTTTCTGGAAGTCAGCTAGCTCAGCTGACTTCTGACGTTTGACTGGCTTGAGTGCTTGGTCTCAGCGACTGCGAGACACCACTGTCCCGGCTGGGCCGAACCGCTGGGAACGTATTATGATCTCAAGCGGGAATGCGCTTCCACCTCCAGCCTATGGTGTAGTGTGTGATATCGATCGACGTCGGCGACCACCCATCTATACGACAACGAGCTCGCCGAGTTCCTCTGAAAGCACCTCAAGAAACTTTACGAACTCTTGAAGGGCCTGCTGAATGCCGGGTTAATTGCTTTCTCCAACAGCCCATGGGCGTCGCCCATCGTGATCGTGCTAAAAAAAAACAGAGTCGACATACGATTGTGCATCGATTACAAGATGGTGAATGCGATCACGGTGCTAATGGAATACGCCATGTCACTGGTCGACGACCTACTCACTGAGTTAGAGAGCTACCTTTGGTTCTGTTCACTTGATGCGGCTTGTGGATTCTGGGCTGTCATGATGACTCAGCGAGCTCGATGGATCTCAGCCTTTGTATGTGCACTGGGACACTTCGAATGGCTATGTATGCCGTTCGGACTTAAAAATGCACCGATGATATACCAACGTATTATCGACAACGCCTTGTGGGGCTATGTGCAACCCAGCGGTGGATGG
>JAAVTI010000806.1:0-13131 GCA_011947335.1 Phytophthora constricta
TGAAGATCATTCAGTTGCATCTGCTCGGAGACTGGAAGGGGCCGGTGACAGCTCCACCGGCGGTGACAAACAAGTTGGACGCGGTGAAGGCCTTACTGCGCTTGCTGGAAGAAGCCGGGATCGTGGCTCAGGCGTTCGACGCCGATGACCTCTTCGATCTTGAGCAGGATGCTATCCTGTATGCGCTGACGACCTTCTCCGAGAAGCTGTCGGCTGTGGTCGGTGGGCGTGCGGTTAAAGCCGAGAGATCGCCACCAACCCACGCTGCGGAGTACCATACGGGATCATCCAGCTATGCGTCCGCGACCTCGGAGGTCGGATCGGACGTTTCAAACGAGCCGAAGCGAATGACGCTTGGTCCTTCAGGTTCCGCGAGTGTTACATCCGCGAACTGGACGCCCGCTGTATCCCAGTACTCCGACGCATGCTGCTACACCAGGTGTAGAACCGACTCCGGCACGGCGTGCTGTGCCAACTTCACAGCCGGATCATGTATCGATCTCGGCCTCCGATCCTGCAGCCGCCGGTCAGATGGCCTTCACGCCCGAGAAGCTGCAAATCGTTTTCCACGTGGCTATGGATAACTTCCTGAAGGATCCGAACCTGAAGCTGGTGCCACAGAGTCAACTCGAAAATCCGATCTCAGTGACACAAGACGTTCCAGATGTCGACATGGAGTCGATCCACGAGTTTGACCCTGATGCGATAGACGTTGCTGCGCCAAGTCGCGCTGCGGCAGTGTCAACTGCCACTACAGCAATGGGAACACCGATCGCGCCGCGCATTCGTGCGTCCGCGATCTCGGAGTTGAAAGAATTCTCGGGAAAGATCACGACGAAGATCGTGCCAGATCGTGGTTAAACAAGGCGAAGGCTTCCTTCGTCCGTGACCAAGCTCCAGATGAAGAGAAGTGCTTGGTCTTCGGAGGTCTGCTCACTGGATCAGCCCGCTACTGGTATCGTCAACTAGGGCGTACGACTCGCGGCAGCTGGAAGGAACTCCTTCGTGAGTTCCAAACGCAGTACTGCGGTCTTGGAGTATCTGTCGCGAGACAGTATTACCACGCGCGGAAGAAGTCGGATGAATCTCCACTGGAGTATCTGTACCGCTTGAACGTATCTGGAATGCGTGCAAAGCTTTGCGTGAAGGATGGATCGATGGAAGCCCGTCGTGAGCACGTGCAACACTTCATTGAGACCCATGATGATCGTGATCTGGTCGACCAGCTAGCTTTGCTGCGACTTGCCGACGACGACGCTCTTGTAGAAACACTCCGCGCGCGCGAAGACACAACAAGGTAAGACAGCAGCTGGATCGAGCAAGTACCGTCAGAAGGCATCCTCGGCGCCAACTCCCTCCTCGACTGCGAAAGCTACCGCACGATCCGCACCACTAGCGAGAGCACTGAATTCGAGATCGAGTCGAGCGGATCTGAAGGCGAGGGCAATCTGCGTAAGATGTTCATGGCTGTCGCTGACAAGATTGCCAAGCAGGAGATCCACGGGTCAAGTCCTGAAGCTGGTTCGACAGACTCGGGAATACAGACCACTCGGTGCTCTCACTGCGGTTCCTTGAAGCACGACGCTCGGCTGCTGGAAGCGCTTGACCTGTCAGAAATGTGGCAAGAAGGGACACCCGTCAGATCGCTGTCTCTTCGTGTGTCGCGGGTGTGGCGAACTCCACGACATTGGGAAGTGTCCGATGGAAGAGTTCTACAACATGATCCGCCAGTGGTACCACCCCATCAAGCACGCAGGCATGTTACCTGCTAGTGCGGAGAAGATGTTAAACTAGGACGCTCGCCGGGTTGGAATCCGGTACGAGCCGAGCGTTCTAGGCTCTGCATCTTTGCATATGTCGAGAAACAGTCGGGGTCAAGAGTTACTGAGCTGATGAGCCAGACCGACAATACATGTGATATACATGGGAAACTTACTGCTGCTGTGTAAAGTCTTCGCTGAGTCGACGAATTCTCGAGATTAGACGTCACCATGGCCTTGGACTTGTTACCTGGAGAATCGCGTGGATATTGGAAATATCACGCGCCTGGTAAGTGGTTTCGTCAGGCCAAGATGGTGGGGAAAATCAACAATGAGAAGGCAAACTTACTTCTTGATTCCGGTGCCGAGGTGTCCATTCTGGATACCGCCTTTGCTCGTAAGGTTGGGTGCTACATTAACGAGAGTCAGAAGCAAGAATGTGTTGGAATTGGAGAGAATACGTACGTTGCAGTGGGATGAGCCAGGATCAAGATCACGTTGGCTGGATCGCTGGTGTACTTTTTCGACGTGTGGATTGGACCACAAGTTGGTCAAGACGCGATCATCGGCATGGACTTCATGGTTCCTGCCGGTGTCCGTTTAGACATGGCTGATGGGTCGCTCTGTCTACCGGATGAGGTCCGCATCCAGCTATCGGGACGTCGCCAGTTGTTCAGCGGTAACGCTCGATCGATCACCCTCGATCAACATCTCGAAGTTCCGATCGCAGGATCGATAGAAGTCCCGTTGCATACGAGATCGGTGGGCCATCAGACGTTGTGGATTACACGGGGAGATCACTGGGTGCCCACAGTAACCAAGGGTCCAGGACGTTCTCAGTATCTACGGTTGACGAACATAAGCGATCCCAAGTTAGACCTTCATAGGGATACTCGATTGGGGATGTGGCTGTCAGGAGATCGCATACCTCGGTTGCCTGGATATATCTCTGTCGGATCTCGACGGTACGCTGAATGGCAAAACCTGGCTTTCCAGGCGACGACCGAACAGCCGACGGGAGAACCAGCACTTACTGGAGATCCGTCGATGCCTGCTGTGGCTCGACCAGAGTATAAGACGCCGACTGAGATCTTGAAGCGCCCAACCCCGAAGTTCGCCGTGCTCCAGATCGCGGAAGCTGAAAACATTGACGAAGGACAATCGGAGAAAGTCGATATCTTGAGCGAGGCCGAGATCGCAGATTCTATGGCGGTTGATGCCGGATCAGAACGGCAAGCGGATCGAGGTCGAGAATCCAAACGCGGTTTACGTCCGTATGTGAATCCGAACGTCGAAGAGGAGCAAGTCTGCTTCCAAGATGGCGGAGAGCTCTTCGCCGAGGATGTCGAAAATCAGATGGCTGTGTTGTGACACGAAGTGATTTGGGATTTTCCCCTGTCCCACCTGGTCGGAAATTCTTGGCTTGTGATTGGTCGAGCCAAAGATTTAGTGGGTGTGTACCCATGAATCAGGAAGGAAATGAGAGTGACGGTTCGTGAGGAGTCGCTTTCCCCTGGAGCATCAACTACCAGAGTATTGTCCAAGATACTAAAGTCAACTGTACCAGGTCAAATGTTCCAAGGCAACTATACCAGGTCGGGTGTTTCAAGTGCACTGTACCAAGTCGAATATCTCAAGGCAACTGCACCAAGTCATATGTTCCAAGTCAACTGTATCAGGTCGGATGTTCCAAGTCTACTGTACCAAGGACGTCAAATACCAGGAACATGGTCCCTGACGGGTCGCCAGGAATCTTTTCATGATTTGCCTGAAGAGGCATGGCATCCGAAGAGACGCAAGGTCGCCGATCTCCAGCGAACACGAAATCCAAGGAAAACGCAAGGTTGCTGAGCCTCTGAGTTGGACCCCATACTGAAATCAAGTCAAAGTCAGCGAAGTGTTTGTGTACCCACCACCAGATAGCATAAATTCAATCAGAGTCTGTTTTTCACTCAAGCGCGCAAGTGGCCTGGATAAGTGTGCCTGACGTTAAGAATACGCAGGACACCCGGGTTAATTGCAAGCAGTAAGAGGCACGCCGGCTAAGGACTAGTCGTCGTTGGGGCTCCGCTCTCTTAAGTCCAAATTACGTGGGGACCAGAGGCGGTGTTCCTGGGGTGAGCCACGTATTTCATATCCTAGTTGGCTCACATTGTCTAGGCTGGTGTGCCATTTCATATTACAGGTTTTGGGCGACTGTCTGTAGTCGTTGCCCAGGATCATCGCGATCGACGGACTGCTGTGCGAAGGACTGTACCAGGTTGTGACTCGAAAAATTCCCCTGCTTCAAAGGGGTGGTGCGCGTATTAAAAACGTATGAGCGCCTAGGGACATTTGCCGAGCGCCCTAGGACCGAACGCTCAACTGCGCTTGGCACTTTCTGCCCGTGTCTCTGGGCATTGAACAAACAACAAGAGACTTGCATATCGTTTTATTTGATTTTATATGTGGTTGGTGGTTATTAACCTTCCCTGACACAGGTAACCCAGGAAAGGGGTGTCAGCACTAACCTCACTCGTATATTTCTCACCGAACTAACCTGGAACAGGTGGGTGGAAGCCGCGAAGGTAAACGAACCTCAAGGGGATTGACACAAGGAGTACGCCACCCTGGAACAGTTGTTCCAGGGTACTTCTGAGAGTCAGCGTTTTGCCAGGCCAGGCATCGTCCCGCGACTTTGGGTCAGAAGGACACCTGCACTATACAACCTAGGGCGACCAAGGTTCACCGCCTCGCCTCAGTTGCCGGAAGTGACGACCACCACAGAGGACGTCACAATTGATGATATCCAAGTTGGTGACCCCGCGGTTAACTCGCCAGAAGAGATCGCACAGCTGAAGAATCTCATATGGAAATACAGGCATCTCTTGATCGGCAAAGGAAATAATTTACCACCGGCGGCTAGGGGCGCTGTCTGCGACATCGACGTCGGAGATGCAAGGCCCGTCGCCCAACGAGTACGAAAGGTTGCTCCACAGTTCCGAGAGAAACTCTCTGATCTGATCAAGGGACTCCTGTCCGCGAAGATCATCCAGCCGTCGAGATCTCCATGGGCATCACCACTTGTGGTGATCATCAAGAAGAATGGCGTCGATATCAGACTGTGTATTGATTACCGTCTGGTAAACAGCCTGACACGCTTGATGGTGTATCCCATGCCGTTTATCAACGATCTGCTGGAAGATCTGGATAAAGTGCTTTGGTTTTGCTCCTTGGATATGGCAAGTGGATTCTGGGTCGTTTCGATGACAGACCGTGCTCGCTTAATCTCGGCGTGCTTGGTCTTCTTTCTTCGCTCCCAGAGCGAAGGATACTTGGTCGTTTTCTTTCGCTCCCGGAGCTAAAGGTACTTCGTCGTTGCTTGTAACTTCCGTGCCCGGCACGGAGGTGTTCTCGAAAGCGCCTGCACCCGGTGCAGACACAAAGCGTACTCTCTTCTGGCGCGTGGCACTACGTGTCACGGCGTTCAAATTTTCCTGTGGGCGTGCTTGCTCACAGATCTTCCCCTACTCAAGGGAGCTGTCACCCCGTCAAGCATGGCAGGTACGCGTAGATGCCGCATGGCATTCACGTAGAACGATGTGTGCCCCGTAGAGGCATGCACCGAGTTGTTGATGGCAAACTCTGCCATCGGCAAACAGTCGCTCCACTCGGTGAACGAATGGGCGTAGCTCTTGAGGATGTCACCGAGCACGCGATTCACGCGCTCGGTCTGACCATCCGTCTGCGGTGGTCGGCTGTCGACATCGACAGCCGAGTACCAAGGAGGCCGAAAACCTCCTTCCAGAACGCGGCCGTGAACCTTGGATCGGACACGATCTCACGGGGCATACCGTGAGAGCGGAAGATGAGCTCCACAAACAGACGTGCCGTCTGTTTGGACGTAACTTGGCAGGCACCGCAGCAAGATGAACCATCTTGCTGAAGCGGTCGACAAATACGACCACTCCAGTCCGACGCTTGGCGTCGGGCGGTAACCCGAATATGAAGGACTCCCAACACTCTGCCGGTATCGGCAGAGACTGTAGCGGTGCTTGTGAAGCTGGCGTCGGCTTCACTCGTTGGTACGCCTCGCAACCACGGACGTACTTGCGGATCCACTTGTACTGGCGAGGCCAGTAGAAGTCACGCGAGAGAAGAAGGTACGTCTTCTCGACCCGGATGCCCAGCCGATGGGGCATCGTGATACTCGAATATGATCCGCAGGCGCAGATCATATTCATCAGGGACGACGATGCGAGCGACATCGTCGTCAGCCGCACTGTATAGCAGCAGCCGGCGTGTGCACTATACCTGTGCACACGGGATCTCAGATGTGGAGGCAGCGCGCGATGCGCGCTGTCGGAAGGTGCCTCCAGATAGGTCAGCAATCGCTTGGCGTCTGCGTCAAGCGAGTACGCCTTGCGCACATCGTCGAGCAGCGACGATGTGGGCACACTGCTGCGTTCAATGCCAATGGCATTGACGTCAACTACCTTGTAGTTGTAATCCGGCCGACGCGACAGTGCGTCGGCTAGTCATTCAACCTTCCAGGTTTGTACTCAACCTGGAAGTTGTATTCAGCGAAGAATGACAGCCACCGTGCCATTCTTTGAGAGAGATGTGGTGATTTACGGCCGTCCTTAAAGAAGCGTGATCGGTGTAGATCACGAAGGGTCTATCTCCAAGGAGATAGACACGGAACATGGCTAACGCATACTTCATGGCAAGGAGCTCCTTGTCATGTACTGGGTAGTTGCGCTCAGCTTGCTTAAGCTGACGAGACTGATAGCAGATCACACGATCACGTCCTTCGTGATCGTACTGCATCAGAGCGCATCCGATTGCAAAGTCGGATGCGTCACACACAACGTGGAACGGACGATCTTGGTCTCCGACGGCCAAGATCGGCGCCTCGGTCAGGCCCTGCTTGACCGAATTGAAGGCCTGTTGACATTCAGCAGACCATCTCCACTCCGCGTCCTTCTTGAGGAGGCGCGACAGTGGTCGAATACGCCCAGCGTAATCGTGTATGTACTGGCACAAGTACGTAGCCAACCCAAGGAACTACCGCAGTTCCTTTGCATTCGAGGGCGCAGGCCACTCGTTGATCACCCTGATCTTTTCGGGATCAGGGCGGACACCGTCCTTGCCGACAAGGCATCAGAGAACTGGAATATCGGACGCACAGAATATGCACTTCTTTAGATTTGCATATAACTTGTGCCTGCGCATCAGCGCAAGCAGTTGTCGGAGATGCTCCTTGTGCATCTCGGTGTCTGTCTTCTCGCCCACAGCCCAGCTGTGGACGAACACGTCGTCGAAGTACGTCGGTGCGAAGTCCCGAACCGACCGTAATAGATGCGTTACGCATGTATTAAACGTCGCAGGGGCATTCTTAAGCCCCTGTGGCATAACTAGCCACTCCCAAAGCATGCCGCTTGGGGTACTTACCGCCGTGAGATCTCGCGCATTAAGATTTGGTAGAAACCATCTCTTAGGTCAAGAGCACTGAACACGGTGCTCTTGCTCATCGAATCGATGATGACATCCTTCCTCAGTATCGGCGTCTGCGCCGGTATCGTCGCATCGTTCATCTTGTTAAACGCATGAACGATGCGCCATCCGCCCTGTGCCTTCTTGACACAGAACGTGGGGGCACTGTGCGGGGATTTGGATTCCGCACTTGGCCCGCACGACGACGAGCTTCGAAGAACTCGTCGATGGCCTTTACTTGTTCACGCGGCAGTGGCCACTGTCGCGTGACACAGTACTTCGTGCCTGGCACGAGATCAATCTCGTGCTGAATTCCTTTATCCTGCGGAAGCTCCGCAGGTTTCGTCCGGGAATACGTCGGCGTATTCCCGAAGAACGTCGTAATAGGGACTCGACTTGAGCGAGTCCCAGCTCTGCTCTGCAAATCGATCCTTTTTCGATTTGGCACTGAGGCTCGTGTCGCCATCAGGGTGCCGCACGAGAACCTGCCGCAGGTCCTCGAGATCCTCTGTGATCACGACATCCTCACGGGCGGTGAGGATGCATACTTGTTCTACGCGCCCGGCGCGTAGATCCCGTGCAAAGCCTTTCCAGCTCTGCACTTCCAGCGCTGTCAACTCCGAGGCAGTGCTCGGAGGACACTCAATGTCAACTCGTGACATTGGGCCCCAGAGAGTGTTTGCGTCAGCGCATTTCACTCGTACTCGACATCGCCCGTCGCAGGCGATGGAGGCTCGTCACCTGCACGCTTCGGTGCAGGGCGTTCTTGGGACAGGAGGGCGCCCCCTGTTCGGTCTCGGTTCCGTTCAGTTGTGAGGAGCTCTTCGGGCTCCTCATACCGCGACCCTTGTCAGACCCGGTCTGACAACGACCCATATCTTGTGTCTCGACGGGCCCGGCCCGTCGAGGTCTCCTTGAATCTTGGCTCCTCAAGCCCGGCGAGGAGAGATCTTCTCTTGAACAGTCGCCTCGGGCCCGGCCGCGACAGTTTCTTGGTTCTTGTCTTCGCAGGCCCGGCCTGCAAAGGGTTCGGTCCAAACCCGGTTTGACGTGGGTGCGCTCCCGGAGTGCACCCTTCAGTGTGATTTCGCCCGTGCCCCGGGCACGGACGAGGAAGCCTCCCGGAGGTCTTCCTCTTTCTTGCCTTCGCAGACCCGACCTGCGAAGGGTTCGGTCCAAACCCGGTTTGGACGTGGGTGCGCTCCAGGTTCAGTGCGATTTCGCCCGTGCCCCGGGCGCGGACGAGGAAGCCTCCGGAGGTCTTCCATCTTCTGGTACGCGGCGGCCTTAGCGGTCGCCATTCTCTTGGCTGGGATGAGCGAGGTTGCCCTCGCTCCGCACACGCACCGCGAGGTGCAGCGCAACGTTGACAGGGCCATCGCTCACTGTCACGTTGTCCGCTGATCCGAGGACGTTAACGTCCTCGGCGCCGAATGAGATTATAGACTGGGCCTTCCAGTCTATCACTGGGACATGGCGTTTTAGCCACGGCATGCCCAATATCATGTCGAACTTATCGTCTAAGTCTAAGACGATAAGGTCTTCTGTGAAGGTCCGACCTTCACAGTCAAAGCGAACAGACACAGTTCGCTTTCGTGTCTTCACGGTTGCGCCTGTCGCCAGGCGCACCACCAACTCGCTCTGAGGAGTCTCTTTCTCCTCGGGGCACATCGCATTCAGACTCTGCAGTCGAACAAAGTTGTTCGACGCACCTGAATCGACCAACGCGTGCATGGATCTCCCATGCACCGCAACCTCCAGGATGATCAGCCCAGCTCGACCATCCTTCCTTTCACTGCGGTGCTTGCCACCGCAGGGGCTGTAGTCATCACATGTCCGACATCGGCATGTGTAATTACACCAGGGCACCCCGCCCCTACTGGCTCCCCGCCGATTTTTGGTCGTCCGCGCCAACGGCTTGCTACACACTCGCGTGCGTAGTGGCCGGTATTTCCACACTGGAAACACCGCTGCGTTCTTCTACGCGGATCCGTCTGCTGCCTGCCAGCAGACGCACTTGATAGGTCCACGGGTTCTGGACCGCCCATGGGCCGCGGTCGCGGACGTGGCGCCTGGCGTGTCCGCGTGAAGTTTAGCTTGATTCAAGCTAAACTCTTCCTGCGATGCAAGTCGGATGGCTTGCTCGAACGCTACGCGCCTTACTGTGGGTGTTGACGGCGATGCTTGTAACGGGGCTACACAGGATAGTGTACCCGGGGTACACTAATACACGCAACTCCACTAGTGTGTGGGACACACAAGTAGTGAAATCGGAGCTGAAATGACTACCACTTTTTTCAATCCTACATTTAAGCATTTAAACATGGATTTAATCCAATTTTAAATGTAGGAGTGAAAATAATGACAAGACCTCTAAACAGCTTATATTGAATAGAACACTCCTTTTAACCTGAAGATGTTTCATAAGTCATCAATCACCTAATATTCATAGGAACGATTATAGAAACAATGTCGCCGAAAAATCTTACATACAAATCTGACAACATCATTTATATAATGATTTAAATATCAAGATCAGAATTTAGAAAGTTGCCATCTTAAGCGAACTTTCTATAAGTATATAATAAGATATCATACGATAAGCAACAATTATGAAAGGATACATTTACAAGATCTCAAACGAGGATGGGACATGTAACTATGATTGTTCGACTAAGTCTATTTCTAAATTCTGGAGCGATACAAAATCAAATTATAATAGATGGTTGAAAGACGGTAAGCCGTATTGTACCATATTTGTATTTTCCAAAGCAAGGAATTTTTAACTTCAAAATTGAGTTACTTAGAGCATGATATTGAAAACTATCGATTTGTACGAATACAAACAGTTAGCAATCAATCGTTATAAATGTATCAATGCTAATGAACATCCTTTTAGAATTGGAACGAAAAACAATAATCGACCACCTCAACACGACTGAAGAAAGATTCAATGCGACTGTGGCTCAGTATATAGTCGATACAATCAAGGTAAGCACAAATTGACAAAGAAGCATCAGCTTACCTAAATCAAAACATCAACTAAGTTAAGCATTTTTTAAACGCCGTAACGATGAATATAAACCGACTCAAATTATTTTCATATGATCTAACAAATATATTAAGTAGTATATATAAAGTGATATAATAAGTATGACATACTCAAGCGAACGTTACCAAGCCATGAAAGTATTAAAGCTTCACAGAAGCGCTACTATATTAAGACACGTGAAACTAGACTTGCCAAGCAGAAAATTTACGATGATTTGCATTGATCAGATTCACGAGCGACAACGTAGCTATAAAAGTAACTAAAGTTGAGTTACCACCTCAAATTGAAAAGAAACATCAAATCTAATTATTAATTAGTAATATAAAGTTAACTTGATATTATCAAGTAATATATAAGTTCAACTTAATATAATATCAAGTAATATATACAAAGTTCAACTTGATATACTACCAAATATCAGTTCAAAATATAATATCAAGTAATATATATAAAGTTCAACTTGATATACTACAAGTAATATATAATTTCAACTTAATATAATATATAAAGTTCAACTTAATATAACTTAGTAATATAAGAAGATAATTTAGTCAGCGATATATAACGATGCTTGCTCACGAACTTGAAGGACTGAAACGTTTAGGACTTAAACCTATTAAATGGGGCACCAGCTACCGTCTAAAGGTTCGAGGGCGAACCAACAAGATGGTTTTCATCAGCAACGTAAGTGAATTCAAAAATAAAAAACTGGTTGCTAAGTACTACAATGTGACTATGGATAAGCTAAACAAGCAGCTAGCTCCCGATTATCACGAGGATCCTAAATATCGTTTCTACAATAGCAAATTTGGAGAGTCTCATCTATATGAATACATTCCAGCTGGAGAGTTTTACGAAAAGCTTGAGCACGTTTTGTTAAGTCAGAAGAAAGCTTACAAAGTAAATATTGCTCTCGGTTACACGCTCCATGATCCTATCAACGATGAGGACTTTCACTTCTATCCTAACATCGAAAACACAGCCGTTTATGACAAGCCATTCGCCGTGAATAGTCGAGCTGATGCGAGAAAAATCGTTTCTGATATCAGAACAAGAGAGCTTGCTGACAAACTTAATTACCCTAAATCAGGAGTAAAGCTCAAAGCGATTACCGCTTTTAGAATCTATATCGATTATCGCGATCACGTTCTCGGTGATAGTGATGCTGTCGTACCAGAATTCATTAAGAAGAACAAGTATATCATCAATTTTACAAAGACAAACAACAAATGCGTTTTCTTCAATATTGCTTACCACAACCAACCTGAACCAAAGAGACCCGATCGTATCAAATCTTTTGTTAAGGATACTTTCAAGCAATATTGTAGATTTAAGGGTATCGAGTACTCATTAGGTCTATTCAAAAACTTCAAGCCGATTGACCTTCTTAAATTTGATGAATTTGAAGAGTGTTTCAATCTAAATATTAATATTTATGATTTTAACAACGCAACTACTGAAGTGAATTGTATTAGACCAACCGTAGGTAAATATGATGATACGCTCAACATCCTTTCACATGACAATCATGCTTCTACATCACAAACATTGATAAGGTACAGAGTAAGTATATCTGCTCAACGTGCTCGATGACTTTCGATAATTGTTCACGTTTAGCAAATCATAAAATATGAAGTGTGATCGAGTAAATATTGCTACTTTTCCTAAAGAGCCAAAGATGTATCAACCTAATCCAAATATGATTCAATCAATGCTAAGGAAGTACAACATCAGAGATGTCGATCACTATGTTGATCATTTTATTGTTTGGGATTTAGAAGCTATATTAGCTCCTCAAGAATTTAACCATGAAGCCAAGACTCAATTCTATAATGAACATATTCCTGTATCAGCAAGCGTATCGAATAGCTTAACTAAAGGTGTCGAATGCTTTGTTAACTCTGATTCGAAGTTATTGGTTACTGATATGATGACTTATATCAAGCTGATTCGTGATAAAATCTTTGAGTATAATGTTCAGAAATATGAGAAGTTGATCATTAAGTTAATGGATTCTTTAGGCCTGGCAATGATTCCAGGTGAGATCATAACAGAAATATTTTATAGTGGTGATCTCCATAAGTGGATTGGTCCTTCTAAATCATTTCTAACTTGGCTGAATTCGTTGATTGTAATGTGTCATCCTTCGTTAATAAAGACGCAAGACGTCTATTAACCATACTTAAGCAGGTTCCAGTCCTTGGTTTCAATAGTGGATCGTATGATATCAATCTGATTAGAACCGATCTTTTCGACATATTGTACAAATCAGGTAATATGAAAGTCATCAAGAATAATGGTTACATGGCTATTTCAACATCGCAATACAAGTTTCTTGATATCCTTAATTACGTTCCACAAGGCGTAAGTCTCGATAAGTATCTCAATACGTACATTGGCGGCTGCACATGTGAAGATAAAAATCGTTGCTCATGTGGCTTGACTAAGGGTGTTTTTCCATATGAATACATCACTTCATTCGAAATCCTTAACGAAACGACTATCCCTCCCAAATCAGCGTTCGACAGCAAGCTCCGTAAAACGTCTATCTCTTCTGAGGACTATGAGCGTGTTCAATTTGTTTGGAAGCATTATGAAATGAAGTCGATCAAAGATCTTCTTATTTGGTACAACAACCTCGATGTAGCTCCTTTCATCATTGCAATCCAGAAGCATCGTGAATTATTCAAACGTTTCGAGTTGGATATGTTCGTTGACGGGGTCAGCTTACCAGGTCTTAGCGAGAAGGTAATGTATCAAACATGTATGAAAGATCTAAAGCCTATTCCTAAGATAGCAGCTAAATCATTTGATTTCCCTATTGGACGATTCAAAGGCTATATT
>JAAVTI010000807.1:0-38124 GCA_011947335.1 Phytophthora constricta
TTCGTGAGTCGCTTTCCCCTGGAGCATCAACTACCAGAGTATTGTCCAAGATACTAAAGTCAACTGTACCAGGTCAAATGTTCCAAGGCAACTATACCAGGTCGGGTGTTTCAAGTGCACTGTACCAAGTCGAATATCTCAAGGCAACTGCACCAAGTCATATGTTCCAAGTCAACTGTATCAGGTCGGATGTTCCAAGTCTACTGTACCAAGGACGTCAAATACCAGGAACATGGTCCCTGACGGGTCGCCAGGAATCTTTTCATGATTTGCCTGAAGAGGCATGGCATCCGAAGAGACGCAAGGTCGCCGATCTCCAGCGAACACGAAATCCAAGGAAAACGCAAGGTTGCTGAGCCTCTGAGTTGGACCCCATACTGAAATCAAGTCAAAGTCAGCGAAGTGTTTGTGTACCCACCACCAGATAGCATAAATTCAATCAGAGTCTGTTTTTCACTCAAGCGCGCAAGTGGCCTGGATAAGTGTGCCTGACGTTAAGAATACGCAGGACACCCGGGTTAATTGCAAGCAGTAAGAGGCACGCCGGCTAAGGACTAGTCGTCGTTGGGGCTCCGCTCTCTTAAGTCCAAATTACGTGGGGACCAGAGGCGGTGTTCCTGGGGTGAGCCACGTATTTCATATCCTAGTTGGCTCACATTGTCTAGGCTGGTGTGCCATTTCATATTACAGGTTTTGGGCGACTGTCTGTAGTCGTTGCCCAGGATCATCGCGATCGACGGACTGCTGTGCGAAGGGACTGTACCAGGTTGTGACTCGAAAAATTCCCCTGCTTCAAAGGGGTGGTGCGCGTATTAAAAACGTATGAGCGCCTAGGGACATTTGCCGAGCGCCCTAGGACCGAACGCTCAACTGCGCTTGGCACTTTCTGCCCGTGTCTCTGGGCATTGAACAAACAACAAGAGACTTGCATATCGTTTTATTTGATTTTATATGTGGTTGGTGGTTATTAACCTTCCCTGACACAGGTAACCCAGGAAAGGGGTGTCAGCACTAACCTCACTCGTATATTTCTCACCGAACTAACCTGGAACAGGTGGGTGGAAGCCGCGAAGGTAAACGAACCTCAAGGGGATTGACACAAGGAGTACACGCCACCCTGGAACAGTTGTTCCAGGGTACTTCTGAGAGTCAGCGTTTTGCCAGGCCAGGCATCGTCCCGCGACTTTGGGTCAGAAGGACACCTGCACTATACAACCTAGGGCGACCAAGGTTCACCGCCTCGCCTCAGTTGCCGGAAGTGACGACCACCACAGAGGACGTCACAATTGATGATATCCAAGTTGGTGACCCCGCGGTTAACTCGCCAGAAGAGATCGCACAGCTGAAGAATCTCATATGGAAATACAGGCATCTCTTGATCGGCAAAGGAAATAATTTACCACCGGCGGCTAGGGGCGCTGTCTGCGACATCGACGTCGGAGATGCAAGGCCCGTCGCCCAACGAGTACGAAAGGTTGCTCCACAGTTCCGAGAGAAACTCTCTGATCTGATCAAGGGACTCCTGTCCGCGAAGATCATCCAGCCGTCGAGATCTCCATGGGCATCACCACTTGTGGTGATCATCAAGAAGAATGGCGTCGATATCAGACTGTGTATTGATTACCGTCTGGTAAACAGCCTGACACGCTTGATGGTGTATCCCATGCCGTTTATCAACGATCTGCTGGAAGATCTGGATAAAGTGCTTTGGTTTTGCTCCTTGGATATGGCAAGTGGATTCTGGGTCGTTTCGATGACAGACCGTGCTCGCTTAATCTCGGCGTGCTTGGTCTTCTTTCTTCGCTCCCAGAGCGAAGGATACTTGTCGTTTTCTTTCGCTCCCGGAGCTAAAGGTACTTCGTCGTTGCTTGTAACTTCTGTGCCCGGCACGGAGGTGTTCTCGAAAGCGCCTGCACCCGGTGCAGACACAAAGCGTACTCTCTTCTGGCGCGTGGCACTACGTGTCACGGCGTTCAAATTTTCCTGTGGGCGTGCTTGCTCACAGATCTTCCCCTACTCAAGGGAGCTGTCACCCCGTCAAGCATGGCAGGTACGCGTAGATGCCGCATGGCATTCACGTAGAACGATGTGTGCCCCGTAGAGGCATGCACCGAGTTGTTGATGGCAAACTCTGCCATCGGCAAACAGTCGCTCCACTCGGTGAACGAATGGGCGTAGCTCTTGAGGATGTCACCGAGCACGCGATTCACGCGCTCGGTCTGACCATCCGTCTGCGGTGGTCGGCTGTCGACATCGACAGCCGAGTACCAAGGAGGCCGAAAACCTCCTTCCAGAACGCGGCCGTGAACCTTGGATCACGGTCGGACACGATCTCACGGGCATACCGTGAGAGCGGAAGATGAGCTCCACAAACAGACGTGCCGTCTGTTTGGACGTAACTTGGGCAGGCACCGCAGCAAGATGAACCATCTTGCTGAAGCGGTCGACAAAGACGACCACTCCAGTCCGACGCTTGGCGTCGGGCGGTAACCGAATATGAAGGACTTCCAACACTCTGCCGGTATCGGCAGAGACTGTAGCGGTGCTTGTGAAGCTGGCGTCGGCTTCACTCGTTGGTACGCCTCGCAACCACGGACGTACTTGCGGATCCACTTGTACTGGCGAGGCCAGTAGAAGTCACGCGAGAGAAGAAGGTACGTCTTCTCTCGACCCGGATGCCCAGCCGATGGGGCATCGTGATACTCGAATATGATCCGCAGGCGCAGATCATATTCATCAGGGACGACGATGCGAGCGACATCGTCGTCAGCCGCACTGTATAGCAGCAGCCGGCGTGTGCACTATACCTGTGCACACGGGATCTCAGATGTGGAGGCAGCGCGCGATGCGCGCTGTCGGAAGGTGCCTCCAGATAGGTCAGCAATCGCTTGGCGTCTGCGTCAAGCGAGTACGCCTTGCGCACATCGTCGAGCAGCGACGATGTGGGCACACTGCTGCGTTCAATGCCAATGGCATTGACGTCAACTACCTTGTAGTTGTAATCCGGCCGACGCGACAGTGCGTCGGCTAGTCGCGTCCATATTCAACCTTCCAGGTTTGTACTCAACCTGGAAGTTGTATTCAGCGAAGAATGACAGCCACCGTGCCATTCTTTGAGAGAGATGTGGTGACTTTACGGCCGTCCGTAAAGAAGCGTGATCGGTGTAGATCACGAAGGGTCTATCTCCAAGGAGATAGACACGGAACTTGGCTAACGCATACTTCATGGCAAGGAGCTCCTTGTCATGTACTGGGTAGTTGCGCTCAGCTTGCTTAAGCTGACGAGACTGATAGCAGATCACACGATCACGTCCTTCGTGATCGTACTGCATCAGAGCGCATCCGATTGCAAAGTCGGATGCGTCACACACAACGTGGAACGGACGATCTTGGTCGGCGACGGCCAAGATCGGCGCCTCGGTCAGGCCCTGCTTGACCGAATTGAAGGCCTGCTGACATTCAGCAGACCATCTCCACTCCGCGTCCTTCTTGAGGAGGCGCGACAGTGGTCGAATACGCCCAGCGTAATCGTGTATGTACTTGCACAAGTACGTAGCCAACCCAAGGAACTGCCGCAGTTCCTTTGCATTCGAGGGCGCAGGCCACTCGTTGATCACCCTGATCTTTTCGGGATCAGGGCGGACACCGTCCTTGCCGACAAGGCATCCGAGAACTGGAATCTCGGACGCACCGAATATGCACTTCTTTAGATTTGCATATAACTTGTGCTTGCGCATCAGCGCAAGCAGTTGTCGGAGATGCTCCTTGTGCATCTCGGTGTCTGTCTTCTCGCCCACAGCCCGGCTGTGGACGAACACGTCGTCGAAGTACGTCGGTGCGAAGTCCCGCACCGACCGTAATAGATGCGTTACGCATCTATTAAACGTCGCAGGGGCATTCTTAAGCCCCTGTGGCATCACTAGCCACTCCCAAAGCATGCCGCTTGGGGTACTTACCGCCGTGAGATCTCGCGCATTAAGATTTGGTAGAAACCATCTCTTAGGTCAAGAGCACTGAACACGGTGCTCTTGCTCATCGAATCGATGATGACGTCCTTCCTCGGTATCGGCGTCTGCGCCGGTATCGTCGCATCGTTCATCTTGTTAAACGCATGAACGATGCGCCATCCGCCCTGTGCCTTCTTGACACAGAACGTGGGGGCACTGTGCGGGGATTTGGATTCCCGCACTTGGCCCGCACGACGACGAGCTTCGAAGAACTCGTCGATGGCCTTTACTTGTTCACGCGGCAGTGGCCACTGTCGCGTGACACAGTACTTCGCCTGGCACGAGATCAATCTCGTGCTGAATTCCTTTATCCTGCGGAAGCTCCGCAGGAACTTCGTCCGGGAATACGTCGGCGTATTCCCGAAGAACGTCGTAATAGGGACTCGACTTGAGCGAGTCCCAGCTCTGCTCTGCAAATCGATCCTTTTTCGATTTGGCACTGAGGCTCGTGTCGCCATCAGGGTGCCGCACGAGAACCTGCCGCAGGTCCTCGAGATCCTCTGTGATCACGACATCCTCACGGGCGGTGAGGATGCATACTTGTTCTACGCGCCCTGCGCGTAGATCCCGTGCAAAGCCTTTCCAGCTCTGCACTTCCAGCGCTGTCAACTCCGAGGCAGTGCTCGGAGGACACTCCAATGTCAACTCGTGACATTGGACCCCAGAGAGTGTTTGCGTCAGCGCATTCACTCTCGTACTCGACATCGCCCGTCGCAGGCGATGGAGGCTCGTCACCTGCACGCTTCGGTGCAGGGCGTTCTTGGGACAGGAAGGAGCGACCCCCTGTCCGGTCTCGGTTCCTTTCAGTTGTGAGGAGCTCTTCGGGCTCCTCATACCGCGACCCTTGTCAGACCCGGTCTGACAACGACCCATATCTTGTGACTCGACGGGCCCGGCCCGTCGAGGGGTCTCCTTGAATCTTGGCTCCTCAAGCCCGGCTTGAGGAGAGATCTTCTCTTGAACAGTCGCCTCGGGCCCGGCCCGCGACAGTTTCTTGGTTCTTGCCTTCGCAGGCCCGGCCTGCAAAGGGTTCGGTCCAAACCCGGTTTGACGTGGGTGCGCTCCCGGAGTGCACCCTTCAGTTGTGATTTCGCCCGTGCCCCGGCACGGACGAGGAAGCCTCCCGGAGGTCTTCCCTCTTTCTTGCCTTCGCAGACCCGACCTGCGAAGGGTTCGGTCCAAACCCGGTTTGGACGTGGGTGCTCCTCGGGTGCACCCTTCAGTTGCGATTTCGCCCGTGCCCCGGGCGCGGACGAGGAAGCTCCCGGAGGTCTTCCATCTTCTGGTACGCGGCGGCCTTAGCGGTCGCCACGTTCTCTTGGCTGGGATGAGCGAGGTTGCCCTCGCTCCCAACACACGCACCGCGAGGTGCGGCGCAACGTTGACAGGGCCATCGCTCACTGTCACGTTGTCCGCTGATCCGAGGACGTTAACGTCCTCGGCACCGAATGAGATTATTGACTGGGCCTTCCAGTCTATCACTGGGACATGGCGTTTTAGCTACGGCATGCCCAATATCATGTCGAACTTATCGTCTAAGTCTAAGACGATAAGGTCTTCTGAAGGTCCGACCTTCACAGTCAAAGCGAACAGACACAGTTCGCTTTCGTGTCTTCACGGTTGCGCCTGTCACCAGGCGCACCACTAACTCGCTCTGAGGAGTCTCTTTCTCCTCGGGGCACATCGCATTCAGACTCTGCAGTCGAACAAAGTTGTTCGACGCACCTGAATCGACCAACGCGTGCATGGATCTCCCATGCACCGCAACCTCCAGGATGATCAGCCCAGCTCGACCATCCTTCCTTTCACTGCGGTGCTTGCCACCGCAGGGGGCTGTAGTCATCACATGTCCGACATCGGCATGTGTAATTACACCAGTAGGGCACCCCGCCCCTACTGGCTCCCGCCGTTTTTGGTCGTCCGCGCCAACGGCTTGCTACACACTCGCGTGCGTAGTGGCCGGTATTTCCACACTGGAAACACCGCTGCATTCTTCTACGCGGATCCGTCTGCTGCCTGCCAGCAGACGCACTTGATAGGTCCACGGGTTCTGGACCGCCCATGGGCCGCGGTCGCGGACGTGGCGCCCCTGGCGTGTCGCGTGAAGTTTAGCTTGATTCAAGCTAAACTCTTCCTGCGATGCAAGTCGGATGGCTTGCCTCGAACGCTACGCGCCTTACTGTGGGTGTTGACGGCGATGCTTGTAACGGGGCTACATTGGATAGTGTACCCGGGGTACACTAATACACGCAAACTCCACTAGTGTATGTGGGACACACACAAGTAGTGAAATCGGAGCTGAAATGACTACCACTTTTTTCAATCCTACATTTAAGCATTTAAACATGGATTTAATCCAATTTTAAATGTAGGAGTGAAAATAATGACAAGACCTCTAAACAGCTTATATTGAATAGAACACTCCTTTTAACCTGAAGATGTTTCATAAGTCATCAATCACCTAATATTCATAGGAACGATTATAGAAACAATGTCGCCGAAAAATCTTACATACAAATCTGACAACATCATTTATATAATGATTTAAATATCAAGATCAGAATTTAGAAAGTTGCCATCTTAAGCGAACTTTCTATAAGTATATAATAAGATATCATACGATAAGCAACAATTATGAAAGGATACATTTACAAGATCTCAAACGAGGATGGGACATGTAACTATATAGGTTGTTCGACTAAGTCTATTTCTAAATTCTGGAGCGATACAAAATCAAATTATAATAGATGGTTGAAAGACGGTAAGCCGTATTGTACCATATTTGTATTTTTCCTGAAGCAAGGAGTTTTTAACTTCAAAATTGAGTTACTTAGCGAGCATGATATTGAGAAAACTATCGATTTGTACGAATACAAACAGTTAGCAATCAATCGTTATAAATGTATCAATGCTAATGAACATCCTTTTAGAATTGGAGACGAAAAACTTAATAATCGACCACCTCAACACGACCCAAGAAGAAAGATTCAATGCGACTGTGGCTCAGTATATAGTCGATACAATCAAGGTAAGCACAAATTGACAAAGAAGCATCAAGCTTACCTAAATCAAAACATCAACTAAGTTAAGCATTTTTTTAAACGCCGTAACGATGAATATAAACCGACTCAAATTATTTTCATATGATCCTAACAAATATATTAAGTAGTATATATAAAGTGATATAATAAGTATGACATACTCAAGCGAACGTTACCAAGCCATGAAAGAAAGTATTAAAGCTTCACAGAAGCGCTACTATATTAAGACACGTGAAACTAGACTTGCCAAGCAGAAAATTTACGATGATTTGCATCGTGATCAGATTCACGAGCGACAACGTAGCTATAAAACGGTAACTAAAGTTGAGTTACCACCTCAAATTGAAAAAGAAACATCAAAATCTAATTAATTAAAAATATTATTTTTGTCTTTAGTAATATATAAAGTTCAACTTAATATAATATCAAGTAATATATAAAGTTCAACTTAATATAATATCAAGTAATATATAAAGTTCAACTTAATATAATATCAAGTAATATATAAAGTTCAACTTGATACAACATTAATATAATATATATAAAGTTCAACTTAATATAACTTGTAATATAAGAAGATAATTTAGTCAGCGATATATAACGATGCTTGCTCACGAACTTGAAGGACTGAAACGTTTAGGACTTAAACCTATTAAATGGGGCACCAGCTACCGTCTAAAGGTTCGAGGGCGAACCAACAAGATGGTTTTCATCAGCAACGTAAGTGAATTCAAAAATAAAAACTGGTTGCTAAGTACTACAATGTGACTATGGATAAGCTAAACAAGCAGCTAGCTCCCGATTATCACGAGGATCCTAAATATCGTTTCTACAATAGCAAATTTGGAGAGTCTCATCTATATGAATACATTCCAGCTGGAGAGTTTTACGAAAAGCTTGAGCACGTTTTGTTAAGTCAGAAGAAAGCTTACAAAGTAAATATTGCTCTCGGTTACACGCTCCATGATCCTATCAACGATGAGGACTTTCACTTCTATCCTAACATCGAAAACACAGCCGTTTATGACAAGCCATTCGCCGTGAATAGTCGAGCTGATGCGAGAAAAATCGTTTCTGATATCAGAACAAGAGAGCTTGCTGACAAACTTAATTACCCTAAATCAGGAGTAAAGCTCAAAGCGATTACCGCTTTTAGAATCTATATCGATTATCGCGATCACGTTCTCGGTGATAGTGATGCTGTCGTACCAGAATTCATTAAGAAGAACAAGTATATCATCAATTTTACAAAGACAAACAACAAATGCGTTTTCTTCAATATTGCTTACCACAACCAACCTGAACCAAAGAGACCCGATCGTATCAAATCTTTTTTGTTAAGGATACTTTCAAGCAATATTGTAGATTTAAGGGTATCAGTATTCATTAGGTCTATTCAAAAAACTTCAAGCCGATTGACCTTCTTAAATTTGATGAATTTGAAGAGTGTTTCAATCTAAATATTAATATTTATGATTTTAACAACGCAACTACTGAAGTGAATTGTATTAGACCAACCGTAGGTAAATATGATGATACGCTCAACATCCTTTCACATGACAATCATGCTTTCTACATCACAAACATTGATAAGGTACAGAGTAAGTATATCTGCTCAACGTGCTCGATGACTTTCGATAATTGTTCACGTTTAGCAAATCATAAAAATATGAAGTGTGATCGAGTAAATATTGCTACTTTTCCTAAAGAGCCAAAGATGTATCAACCTAATCCAAATATGATTCAATCAATGCTAAGGAAGTACAACATCAGAGATGTCGATCACTATGTTGATCATTTTATTGTTTGGGATTTAGAAGCTATATTAGCTCCTCAAGAATTTAACCATGAAGCCAAGACTCAATTCTATAATGAACATATTCCTGTATCAGCAAGCGTATCAGATAGCTTAACTAAATGTGTCGAATGCTTTGTTAACTCTGATTCGAAGTTATTGGTTACTGATATGATGACTTATATCAAGCTGATTCGTGATAAAATCTTTGAGTATAATGTTCAGAAATATGAGAAGTTGATCATTAAGTTAATGGATTCTTTAGGCCTGGCAATGATTCCAGGTGAGATCATAACAGAAATATTTTATAGTGGTGATCTCCATAAGTGGATTGGTCCTTCTAAATCATTTTCTAACTTGGCTGAATTCATTGATTGTAATGTGTCATCCTTCGTTAATAAAGACGCAAGACGTCTATTAACCATACTTAAGCAGGTTCCAGTCCTTGGTTTCAATAGTGGATCGTATGATATCAATCTGATTAGAACCGATCTTTTCGACATATTGTACAAATCAGGTAATATGAAAGTCATCAAGAATAATGGTTACATGGCTATTTCAACATCGCAATACAAGTCTCTTGATATCCTTAATTACGTTCCACAAGGCGTAAGTCTCGATAAGTATCTCAATACGTACATTGGCGGCTGCACATGTGAAGATAAAAATCGTTGCTCATGTGGCTTGACTAAGGGTGTTTTTCCATATGAATACATCACTTCATTCGAAATCCTTAACGAAACGACTATCCCACCCAAATCAGCGTTCGACAGCAAGCTCCGTAAAACGTCTATCTCTTCTGAGGACTATGAGCGTGTTCAATTTGTTTGGAAGCATTATGAAATGAAGTCGATCAAAGATCTTCTTATTTGGTACAACAACCTCGACGTAGCTCCTTTCATCATTGCAATCCAGAAGCATCGTGAATTATTCAAACGTTTCGAGTTGGATATGTTCGTTGACGGGGTCAGCTTACCAGGTCTTAGCGAGAAGGTAATGTATCAAACATGTATGAAAGATCTAAAGCCTATTCCTAAGATAGCAGCTAAATCATTTGATTTCCCTATTGGACGATTCAAAGGCTATATCAAGCAGGATAAGGAAGCTAGTCATGATTTCGATATGACGATTGGACATCTTAACTATCTGCTCAAGAAGCAAAAATATCTATGCTCACATTGCTATTGTCCATTGGATACTGAAAATGTTTCAGCTGATCGAGTTAATAATAGGGTTGGTCACAAAGACGGTAACATCATGATCAGCTGCGTACCGTGTAATGTCGCTCGTAAGGACATGCCAATAAAAGCTTTCCGACACAAGAATTGCTTGACTACAACAGCGATCGCTTAGTATATTCAATTGATGAAGAGGAAGGAGAAATCTATCATAAGATGAAAGCTAATATCGCTGGCGGTCCATCCATCATCTTCAATAGATATGCAAAGCGCAACGAAACCAAGATTAGAGGTGGTAAATTATGTAAGAAGGTTATTGGATACGATGCTAATGCTCTTTATCTATGGTGCTTAGGAAATGACATGCCTTGCGGACGTTTAACTACTATCAAGCCTTACGCCAATATCATTGATGATATTAAAGACAATAAGATATTTGGTTTCTTAGAGTGCGACATAGAAACACCAGAACACTTAAAAGACTACTTTTCCGAGATGACTCCTATTTTCAAGAACATTGAAATCGAACCAACTGAGGAGGTCATTGGTAAGCATATGTTCGACTATAATCAGTCTCGCGGTAAAAACATGTCCAAGAAGAGTCGTAAGCTTATTGGTAGTTACTTTGGTGAGAAAATCCTTATCTACGCACCTCTACTAAAATGGTATCTCGAGCATGGTATGATCATCACCAAGACCTATAGTTTCATCAAAGCAGCTGCTCATAAGCCTTTCAAATCCTTTATGGAGCAAGTGTCTGACGCACGACGCGAAGGTGATGAATCTATTCAATCCATCGCTGCTATCATTATTGAGAAATTAAAAGCATGTGATCCTTTAGAGGAAAACAATGATTTGCTCATTGAAATGCGAAAGATCAGTAGCAATCCGGATTTGTTAGATATGACCTTTATCAATGCTTTTATCGAAGATATAAGTGCAAAATCTAAGTTCCAATCGATTAAAGATCTACTAATGAAGTTTGCTTCATTATGCGATGGTGAAGATAAGGGTATGATCGCCGATATGATGAAGCTTATTGGTAATGCTGCGTTGGTCGATCTGGCATGGATATGTATAAGCATCGTCAAGTTGAGTTTCTATCGAACGAAGATGAAATTATTAAGGCTATCGAACACTTCACTTATCTGTCCAGAACCGACTTCACTGATGAAATGGTTGAGATAGTTAAATCAAAGCGCCGTATCAAACTCAGCAACCCCATTCATCTTTCCATTGCTATCTATCAACTTGCTAAGCTGAGAATGCTTCAATTCTATTATGATTGTATTGACTTCTACTTTGATAGATCTGATTTCGAATACCAGGAGATGGATACGGATAGTGGCTATATCGCTTTCACCTGTGAAGACCCCTTTAAAGAATGTATCAAGCCTCATTTAGTTAAACACTTCGAGAAGCATAAGTATGATTGGTTTCCCGTGACGATAGTCTTGAGAATGCTGCTTTTGATCGTCGTACGCCTGGTCTATTCAAAGAAGAATTCAGGTGCAATGCTATGGTTTCTTTATCATCTAAGAACTACATCTGCTATCTAAGTGATAAAATCGATAAAGAAACAAGCGAAGCTATGATTAAGCTTTCTGCTAAAGGCGTACAAAAGAAGAAAAACTCTAATGTTCTAACGCCTGAGAACTTTGAATCAGTAGTTAAGCAGGATGAGTCAATCAAGAAATATCACTACACTATCCAAGGAACCAATACAGGTTTTCGTATTCGTAAAAGAGACTAACTCAATCATCACTTACCCCTCGCAGACGAATACTGCCCTTTCGTACTATTATGATAAGAGACAGGTTCTAGATAATGGAATTGGCACTATCCCTTTACAAATTTAGGGGACCACTCAGCCATTTTTTTTTATCAACATGATATAGTCATGGATAAAACGATAGATAACAGTAGTTGAATCGTAGCTGAAATGACTACCAAAAATTTTCAATCCTACATTTAAGCATTTAAACATGGATTTAATCCAATTTTAAATGTAGGAGTGAAAATAATGACAAGACCTCTAAACAGCTTATATTGAATAGAACACTCATTTTAACCTGAAGATGTTTCATAAGTCATCAAGTACCTAATATTCATAGGAACGATTATAGAAACAATGTCGCCGAAAAATCTTACATACAAATCTGACAACATCATTTATATAATGATTTAAATATCAAGATCAGAATTTAGAAAGTTGCCATCTTAAGCGAACGTAAATTAATTATTTTTTATCAGATTACTCTACCTCCTATAGTATATAGATAACAATGACAACACTAACATTTGGTAAGTTCAAGGACAAGACGATCGAAGAGGTTTATGCCATCGATCCAAGTTACTGCCGATGGATGAGCAAACAACCAAGTTTAAACGCGAGCGATGAGATTAAAGACTTTCTTACGACTACGTTCGCGGATAGTAAAGAAGAAACCGATGAATACGTTATGACCTGGGGTCGCCATAAGACTAAAACTCTAGATTATATTAATAGAGTCGATCCCAAATATCTTGATTGGTTACGCAACAATCAGTTCGTTAAAGAAAATGCTCACGACTACTCAAAGAGTTAGAAACCATCAATTAACTACAACCTTCAAACGTCAAATTAAAAAAATATTTTTTTGTTCATCGAGTCAAAATAGTGTTTTCTTTTTATGAGAGAGCCTAATTAGCAGTATAGTCATCTACCTCCCCTGTGAGACGATTATAAGTCATTTCATTTTCATAGGCAACGATAACGGTCAGATTACAATCCTGAGACGATGCGTTCGTTCCCTTAATCTGAAGCGACTGAGGAACATCCTTCTCGGTTAAGCGAGACACGTCGGCGACGAGTACACGATTAGTCGAGGCCCATGTTTTGAAATCAATTAGACCATTCGATAATTCAGGCGTCATATCACCGTTAATAGCCGACAGCTTCGAGAATTCGTCACAGAAATTCTGGAAATCATACTCATGATTTAGATCAAACACTTGACTGTTGCCAATGCGTACATTAAAGTTACGAATAGCAGATCCAGGTTGAACGGTCCACGGTGCACTATCGAAAGGAGATTGAAACTGTTCGACTGTATCAAAGGCGCTGTTCCTTTAGCGAAAGGAAGCACCGCAACGTATTTAACGTTTTTGAGACTAGCCGAAAGCTGTAGATCAAACGATTTACCAGCTTGAGCTCCTTGAGCCGCTCCAAAGTATTGGGCATAATAATCGAGATAACGAATCTTCTTTGTAGGTTTAGAGATGATCGCGGTAGGATTCTCTAGATCAACGAATGGAACGTATAGTCGGCACGTGGTAAATGGAAAATAAGTACTATTAACAACATCTTCAAGCGAATTAGTGATAGCACCCCAAGCAACAGTAATTTGCGTAACGGCATTAGGGACAACATTCACATTCGGGGCTCCGGGGCTAGCCGATGTAACCATAATAGGGCAAGTAGAGCCACTTTGGCGAGTTGTAGAAGCTAGAGTCATGGTCCTACCAGTCCCTAAATTAATAACAGCCGATCCACGGTTCACACGCAGACGGATCTTGATCTGAGGCGACCCCATGAGATCAAGATCTTTGAAAATCGGGTGAAGATCAACAAGCTTAATCTTGAGCATATAATACCAAGAACCAGCAATAGATCCAGCCGTAGCGTCTCCTGCTTTGAAAGCTCCTCGTCCAAACTGATTAGCGATATCATTTGAAACAGCCGCATTGGCAACCGTAGGCCAACCGTTAGTTACAGCGTTCGCTACTGGAGGATTAGCCAATAGTCGCTTCACGAATCCTTCATTCGCACCAAGGACAGCACCACCAGTAGCCACATTGTCGATAGCGTCAGCGATATTAAGAGCATTGCCCGTAGTTGCAGCAACGTTGCTATATCCATTTCCGAGAGTGGAAGCAGCACTTTGATGAACAAGCGATCCTACGCTATCTGGGTAGAGAAAGCTTTCAGCGCCGTGCTTAGCCATATAGTCAGCGCTAGTCTCAACTTGAGCACGTAGATTATTGATAAACATCTTATGTTCGTTCATTGATAAGATCGACTTGCCATTGAGCTCTAGAGACATAGCATCAATTACATTCCATACTCCGCATTTCATGCCTACTGAGAGGCGATTAGCCGCACTACTGAGATCCTGAGTTCCGTGAGTGTTCTTCATACTGACGAGGTAAGGAAGAAGTATATAACTATCGCGAAGACATGCAAAGCCTTCCGCACCATTGAGTTGGCTAGTTGCATCTAGCGTAATAATACCATTTGCATAACTTCCTTGGTTAATATCGATAACATGCGAGATTCGCTTGTTAGAGGATACTTTTACATCCGGATCGCTTTTTAGCGATGATTGGTAGAGAAACTGATCAGCTAGCTGTGTGTCACTCATCTTAAAATAATTCGTTCTATATACGATCATCTATAGATGAAAACAAAATTAAATAATGGCGCATCTAATCAAAGCAGTCACAAGCGATCATGATCTAATCGAATTAGCTAAACTAATAAATGTTAATATCGAAAATATCTATGAATCGTCCGAGATTACCAAGCCTCTTCCCATGGTAGGTACCTTCCTAATTCTATTGAGACCTCCCGATCTTGAGATAGGACACTGGACATGTATCGTAGATGGTGTTTATTATGACAGTATGGGCGAGGGACCTCCTAAACGCTACGGAATAAAACAATACAACGAGATTCAACTTCAAGGTACTAAAGATGATTATTGCGGCATATTTTGCTTATTGTTTATTTACGCTAAACAGAAGAATAGAATGGATCTACTGAAGAGGTTTATTAATTTAAATATAACCGTGCTTTAGCTTTTAATTATATAGAGCGGAGCTTAGAGAACTTGTTCGAAAAGATCTGCGACCTTGAACTTCGTTCTAATAGAGCGAAGCTTGTTCGAAAAGAAGCAATCATGTATCGTGAATTAACGATCTCGAGTGAAATACCTAAGGCCAAGCTAACCAAAGCTTTCAAGACTGGAAAACTAAGCTTAACAAAGGCTGAGCTTAAGGGTTCTGGTGCTATTATTCATTTGCATCCATCGAGTTATGAGAAGGCGCTTAAGGCTCAAAAAGCGGGTCGTGGAGTTAGATTGGACGTTACGCGCCATGAAATTAAGAAAGGCTATAAGAAGCTCCAAGGTTCCTCGGTTTGGGGAAAAGTGTGGAACGGTATTAAAACAGGTTTTAAGGCTCTTAAAGACTCTGGCTTGTTGTCGCGAGCCGTAGATGCAGCTGTTCCTGCTTTGGCTACCTATGCTGGTGCTCCTCAAGCTGCAATCCCTGCACGAGCTGCTATTAAATCAATGACTGGAGTTGGCGTCGATAGCGATAGCGAATCGGATAGAGAGGGCGGTCGACTTACCTTAAACGATGTCAAAACAAGAGGTAAACAAGCTCTTCGCTACATGAAAGATCGAGGTATTGCAACTGATCTCATAGATCTAGCTGAACGCAAACTTATTGAGAAAGCAACCAAGCCTGAACATGTAGATATGATCAAACAAGTTCGTAAGACCGTAAAATCGAGATACGGCGTCGGCGTCCCTAAGAAGACTAAGAAGTTTGTTAAAGGTAGCCAGGAAGCAAAAGATTACATGACTAAGATTCGAGCTATGAGAGGCAAGAAGACGAGTGGTGTTCGGGGTAGAGAACCTGCGGGAGGATCATTTTCACTCGGGAAAAGTAGTATGAAGGCAGGGAGTTTTCGTCTCAATTAATTCCACCCTATTCTGATAACTTAAGTTGTATAATATAGAAATACCCACCATGAGAGGTTACATTTACCGAATTCAGCATATTCAATCTGATGTATGCTACGTTGGAAGTACGTTCAATAAAGTCAAATATCGATGGGCTAAACACAAATCAACATATCAACAGTGGAAAGAAAACGAAGGACCATGTGGTGCTGTTATTTATCCTCATATGCGAGATCACGGCGTTGATCAGTTTAAATGTTTTCTTATCAAAGAGTATGATGTCATTGACCGAGTTCATTTGGAAGCATATGAAACACTCTGGATTGCGAAACTTAAAGCGTGTAATAAGAACCTCCCATTTGCTATTAAGAAAATGTCAAACAGAGCAGCTTACGCTAAAGATAAGGAAAATCGATGTGCGAAGGTTCGTGCCTATGCTGCTGCTAATAAAGATCTTATTGCTGAACGAACAAAACTGTATCGAGAGAAGAATAAAGAAGCTATTAAATCACGCAAACAACAGAGAATTAATTGCGAATGCGGAGGTAATTGGAGCAAGGGTCAAGGTAAACCACGTCATGAGCGCACGCAAAAACATCAGAATTGGTTACTGATGCAATTTTAAAAAAAAAGCATTTTTTTAATCTAAATTCACGCGGCCTAATCAATAACATGATTGAAACAGATATATCTCGGAAATGGACCTGCTCATCGTTTTGATTCCAAATCGATACAGTAATCGACGAACGGGCACCATCGTTGAGTTTCACCCAAGCATAATTGCTAGGTCTATAGTAAATCAACTGACCAATCGAAGCATCGCCACGATCAAATGCCGCTAACAAATCGCCTGATGGGACGTAATCGTTTTTGATCGCATCACAACGGACGACATAAGAACTGGTCGGATGAACTTGTGGGACAATATTCGATAAAAGAGAGGTAGCGGTCGTTGTTGGACCGCTTGGATACGATCCAGAAGCGAAACCAAGTACCTTACCGAAATTAGCATTATCGATAATCAACCGAGGTACACGAGACGTAGATGGTAAACCTGATCCAGATGAGCTATAAAGCCCCGTTGATGGACGCGTATAGCTTCCAATCGTAGTCGGGGTAGGAGAGCAATCAAGCTGACAACTGTAATACGTACTATTTTCACTAATTTGAATAAAGAATACATTATTACCATCTCCATCGATCAGATAAGCTCCAGCGCTTACCAAAGCAGCTTGGATTTTTCGATTGATATCAGCATATCCGTACCAGCCATCTTGAAGATTTACATTAACTAGAGATGTTGTACTACCCGTAGGGACTTCAATCTTAAACGAGTTGTTACCAAAAGCTAAGCTATCAATATTGAAATCACTACAAAACAAGGATATTGATTGAACAGCGATATCATTATCTTTAAAATTAACGGACGAACCAGCGAATTCGTATCTATATGTATTATTTAATCCATTCTGAACTAAGTTCGTGCTATCAAGCTTAATGAAGCTCGCCATACTTGTTCTATTAGAACGAAGTTAAGCGTCAGCTTAACAAGTTCTCTAAGCTCCGCTCTATATTAATGTATTGATTTATATTTTAGGATATTAATTAAGCAAGATCCGGATCGATCTCCTTATCAAAGTTATAACGTAGTTTAGAGCGCACTGAATCAATGAAAAGCATCTGACCTTTTCTATCACCTGTAGCTTTATTATAATACCTAACGATATCATTTTCATTAACGCCACGAATATTGAAATCAGTCATAAGCAGCTTTAGATCACGCTTACTGTTAGCCCTTAAGATCGCTACATATTCGCAGTTGAGCCTGATCATCTTGTCAGTGCCAAACCAACTGTGACTTAGGAATATCGTACTAAGTAGGAAATGTCGCCCGCGAGTAAAATAGTGGGAGAAGACATTCTTTTGGAGCCCCTTATCATTACTGAAATCATCAATGATCACAAGCTCTGGCTTCTTGCCGGGAGTTTTACGGATTGAATCGACTTGAGGTGGCTCATCGTGAAATGTGATGAATCCTTCCAATTTATCTCTAAGATAGTCATAGAGCTCTTGATTAGGATTACGAGCAATGATATGAAGATGACTAAAAACGTGAGGACTATGTTTTAAGATATGCATGCAGAGATTGTTCTTACCGCTGTAGGAGGGTCCTAGTATCACCATACGGAATAGCTTCTTGATACCTAATTCTTTGATATCACCGACCGTAGCGCTTTTATATTTACTCGGGAGCGCAGCTCCATAATCAGCAATTTCGCTCATTTTTTAAAGTGTTACTATATAGTATCGATAAGAAAAAATGAGTGGCTTCGTATATCCACCTTCATTATTTGATTCTGGAATCTACAATCCGAACAACTATCTCTCTCAAGATCAGACCGGCTCTCTATCGTATGCTTATGCACAAACGTTATATCTAAGCAAAAACGATTACCGTCTATCCTATTTGACCGGAGTTAGTGTCGGTCAAGCAACTATTGGTTTAGCTCTTGTTCCTGATGATAATCTCGATATTAGTGGTCTCGGTACTATCTCTTGCTCAGAATTACTAATCGATGGATCACCGATCACTTTAGATTTACCAAGCTACTTAACTCGAATTACGGAAGGCGTAGGATCTCCGGGCAAAGCACTTGTTCTAAACGGTTCAGGTGATATCGTTTCTGGTGTTAGGTCATTGACGCTATCGGGAACTATCAATGCTACTTCATTCAAACAAGCAGGAACAACGTACAACCTTGCTAGTTTCTTAACATCTATTCCATCTAGTTTAAGCGTTTCGAGTATTAACGCAAATACGTTTCAACAAGCAGGGGTAACGTATAATCTATCTAGCTTTTGACATCGATCCCGTCTTCAATATCACTTTCAAGTATTAGTACATCGTCACTGATTCAAAATGGAGTATCTTACAACCTTGCTAGCTTCTTGACATCGGTCCCGTCTTCAATATCACTTTCAAGTATTAGTACATCGTCACTGATTCAGAATGGAGTATCTTACAACCTTGCAAGCTTCTTGACATCGGTACCGTCTTCAATATCACTTTCAAGTATTAGCACATCGTCACTGATTCAGAATGGAGTATCTTACAACCTTGCTAACTTCTTGACATCGGTACCGTCTTCAATATCAGTTTCAACGATTTCTTCAGGTACTATATACGGAAATTTACAAACGGCTTCACAGACTGCTATAACAGAGATTGGAACTCTCGGTTCGCTTAATGTCAGCAATTCTATTAATTGTAGTTCGCTTACCGTCAACGGTGTTTCTATAACAACAAATGGTGGAGCTACTTCGAAGGTTTTCTCTGTTACAGCGGGCACTAATCACGGCGCTGGGAGTCGTCATGGAGAGTACAATCTGTGCATCGATAATGATAAAGATACTATCGGAAGTAGCGCGGGTATATCATTCGCTATTGATACTGCTTCTGATGCTTCGTCAGGTCTCGCAATGACACCAAGTGCAGTAATATTAGCTAGAAGAACAGGAGGTAGTTTTGCTTTATCTGATCTTAGCTTCTTGACACGATCAGCAGATTCAGTTACGAGTCTTCTAACGGAACGGCTTCGCTTGCACCAGGATGGAAGGATATCTTTTGGAAACGTGGTAGGAAGCCAGGATTGGAACTTTATGCGTGGATCGTCGTGTGGTTTGCGCATTGGTGTGCGAGAATCGGTTAAAGATTGTATCACGATTCAATATAACTATACCGGATCTGGTTACAATGCGAACTATCTTTCTTTTGATAATTACGGAACTAGCAACGCTCTAGTCATTAAATCTGATAATTGGATAGGTATTGGTACAAACACCCCCGAAAGTCAGTTTCACTGTGTCTCATCTATTTGGTGTAACGAGTGGTTCCATTCGAAAGCAAATGGCGTTTCGGCAGCTCTATCATGGCGTGGTTCATCATACTCATCTTATGTGGGGATAGGCAGCTATAGCTCTACAACCCAATCTATTCGTTTTGCGGCCTATGATAGTAATTTTTCATTCATTGCTTACGTCCCGGTCTATGGAGGCTCCTACACGAATGTATCTGATGAACGATTAAAAGAGGATATTGAAGACATACCATACGGATTAGACACAATAATGGCACTGAAACCGAGGCGCTTTAAATGGAAGCAGGACGAAAGAGTATCTATTGGATTTATTGCTCAAGAAGTTCAACCTATTGTACCTGAGCCAGTATCAACACCAGAAGGAGACCTTAATGAGTTAAATAGCGAGGGTCTACCTATCAATACGATGGGCGTTGATTATGCATCGCTAACCGCCATCCTTTGCAAAGCAATTCAAGATTTAAATGGCATTGTCGAGCAACAAAGAATTGAATTAATCGGTCTCTTAAATCGTATCAGCTTGTTAGAAAATTCGAATCCTTAAATATAGATATAATGCCAGTTACATATACTATTCAATTATCGAGGAAGAAGCATAAAAAATATGATGTTACTTTTAGTGACGGTCGGCCTAATGTTTCTTTTGGTGCTATCAGAAGCGATGGCCGCCCTTATCAACACTATAGAGACCGTACGCCAATAAAGGCTTTTAGTAGTTATGATAAGCTGACGCTTCGCACTTGTGCGTAGTGTCTGCGACCCCACGCACGGCGTGATCACAACGATAAAGATCGTCGTCGAAGATATTATCAACGCCACATTATAGATTACGGACGATAAGCGAGCTTAGAAATCTTGATTTCGAGGCTTGCGCCTCTTAATCTTCGATTTAATATAGCAGTGACTGGTTCTCTAAAAAATTTCTTTGGTGATGAAGTTATCCAACAAGCTTATAACAGATTTAGCAAGAACATTCAAACTCGATTTATCAAAAGTCACAATTCCTTATTTAAGAAAGGCTATGACGATCGAATCAGAACATACCGACGATCCATGGCAAATGATGAAGATCGCTTGCGATCATTTAAAGGAATTTCCTGATTATTACATCAGATTAGTTCGCATGGAAAAAGCAGCAGAGCGCTATTGGTCAGCAAGACAAAAACCTAATATATTTCTTAGCAGCTATGGGATGCACTCCATCTAAGAAAATTAAAATCGTAAAACATGCACATCGTTGGTGGTATAAAAAAATTAAGCTGTTAGAAGCTATAGAGCAAATGTCTTTACAGACGGCTCCTTCTTTGTTCGTGGCTTATAGGCCCATATCTTGCCTCCTGTCGCGTCCGTTTGCGACGAATTTGATATTTTTTTATCTTGAGTTGCCCACATCGTGTCCTTCTTAGGGGTCTCCTTGATGATGAGATCTTTCATGATTGATTTTAACTCAGCTAAGTTTTGATCAGCTTGAAGGTTGTAGAGTCCTCCGCTCTTCGTAACTTGTCGCGTGTTTAGAACAAGCATCTTCTTATATTAATCTCGATATGATATCTTTGAATTCCTTATCTCCAATTAACTTGTTTGAATACATGTCAACGCTAAGTGATTTAAGTTGTTTAATAATCGAAGGATTATCATTGCCTAACATCAGCTCACCTTTAAGCTTCTCGTACTCCATTTTGAGGTTGGTTAAAGGATCGGGTAGTTTGTCGTGAAAACTATGTTGAAGATGGGTGATATTGAGAATCTCTTTGAATAGGTGTTGGTCATCAACCGATAATCGATCATATCCGTCTTGACTAATGTTTTGATTATAAACAAGATCTTTTAACATTGATTGTAGATCACTGCTGATTTGACGCTTAGGTCCGCATTTTCGTCGATTTGGTTGAACGATAATGAGTGTTTTAGCGTCGAGATCGGGTAATCTAATATACTTGCTTCCGAGTTGGCGATAAATGTAAGCGCTAGGCGTTGCGAGACCTTGGATTTCGTTGAGATTGTATGTTCTCCCACGTCGAACAACGCCTTCTAAAGGCTTTACCCCCGCACCTCGAAGTCCTCGTCCTCTCAAGCCCTTACCCTGAGAGGCATGCTTCACGAAACTTTGACGCTCGCTAAATATGTCGGCATCGCTTTTCTTTGACTTGAGATTATAAACAGCTTCAGTCGCTTTCAAAGCAGATTTAGCTGCTTTAAGCGCTGATCTCATAGCTGTGGAGTTTGATGACTTGACTAATTTCTTTAATTCATCGTACCGCTGTTGTGCCTTTTGATAATCATTGAACGCAGCTTCTGACTCATCATATTCCTCACCACTTTGCTTTTGAATTCCTTGACTATTAGCTAGAACCGCCTCATTAAGGATCTTACGATTATTAGTAAGATTCTCAAAAAGTTCCTTTTTAAATCTTTATCATCGATGGATTGTAGATATCGATCAAACTCATCAAATCCATTATCTAACGATATCAGAGTATCCTTCCATCGGATGTTCTTCATAAGATCAGACAATGCAGTACCACTGATTGGTTTATGCTTATCATTTGGATTCTGCGGTGTATTGATGAGATTTAAAGGACGCTTAAGCCTTGGCTCGCCAAAGTAATATGATGAATGATTTTTTACTCCTTTTTTAGAATTAACGATCGGTACGAGACGAAATGCAATCTTAACTCGCTTTGCGTGAAGTAATTTATAGTACTCAGTTAGGATTGTTTTAGCATCGTTGTCAGAGTTGGATAATCGCCGATCCATATCTTCATCTATACCACTCATGGTTCCATGACGAGGCTCACCTTCAATAGCCTGTTTATAAGCTTTAGCATTTAATGTCTTATCTTTATTATCGATCGAACGTAGTTCGCGAATCGGATGACCTTGATCCTTGACTTTTTCAATAAATTCCTTGAGAGTGAAAAACCAATCAACTTTTGAGTTACAGCTGGTCTGAAAACATCGGAATCCTTACCAAATGCAACCAGATTGTTATCTTTAATCCAAATGTACGAATCATTATCTCTAAGTGTTGTGTTCTTTAAACCACCTTTTAGGATAGGGACGATGCTTTTCTTTGAACCATTTGTCTCAATCAATTTAATATTATTATAAATCATCCAAAAGAGCTTACGCTTACTCTCTTCTTCATCTAATTCAGTTGAAGTCGAATTATCATAGACGAAACTATCTTCAAGTCGTTGCTTGCTCCGATTAGAGTCATCACCTTCTGAGGCGTTTATCCTTTTTCGTTTTTCTCCTATAAGCTTCCAAACGTCAAGCGGTTTATCGTTGTACATTTCATACTCAGGAAATGCTGTTGGAGGGGCCTTCTTACGATTGGTGATATAGGTAATGAATCTCGGATCAGAAGAAATGACTTTGTAGATAGAATCGTACGTTTTGTCCCAATTTATATTTGGGACGACCACTTGCCTTCCTGTAATTGTTTCAACCTTCGCATTTTTACGAAGATAGTATTTACTTAGCTGTCTCTCATTGGTTGACAGTGGATGTAGATTTAGTTTATCTAATACGGGATATACTTCAAATATTTTAATCAAAGCATCCTTTGCTCGCTGCTGCTCGTTAATCTCATCAAACAAATTTTCATCATCAAACAAATTTTCATCATCCATCGGCTGAACATTAGGTGTTGAGACATCAGGGGAAATATTGGAGTAATCATCCGTTTCAGTATTAATTTGAGAGCTCACTGGGATGTCATTCTTTTTAAAAGTCCATCACTAACCTTAGCAGAAGCGTCATATTCAGTTTGAGTTGAAATATCTTGCTTCTGCTTTAGTGTAGTGATGGTATTATCCAAGTCGCTTGCCCAATTCGTCTCGGCGAACATAACGCGTTTAAGATTAGCTTGCTTGACACGCAATTGTGACTTTTGAAGCAATTCTAGACGTTTAAGCTCACGTTGAGCGAGATTGTCGAAAGATGGAAACATGTTGGTTTTCTTCTTATATATCACTACTGAGATTTGAATCTAGATTTATATTTAATTGATTCGGGGATAGCACCATCAGTCCACCCATTAATTGAATATTTATGAACGATTTCGTTTCTTCTTTTAATAAAGCTTCGTAATATGGTAATATCTCATCAATCGGTAGATCGAATAGAGCCTCAAGTTGATTCTTAAATTTATCATCTTTGATTACGTGACGATATGCCCGAGTGGTCGGATCTATTTGTTGGATGTGAAATTTAAAGTAATCGAGCCGCTGGATATCAGTGATCATGCCATGAAAACTATTGATTTTATCACAGTAGAATCTGACGCGTCGATGCATTTTGCTGAGCTCCTTACGCTGCATATGAATTGTAAAATCCTTATCATGTTGAGTACATAAACCACTCTTTAGGGCGTTCTTTGAGCATTGGTTATTATTGTTGGTGATGGCTTTACACTTATTCATTTTTGAAGTATATATATTGAGAAATATAAAGCTATGGATTCAGCTTTAATATGGATTGATCTCAAAGAGGTGGAACCATTCGATAACTCTAATATTGAAGAAGAAGCGTCTAAGTTGTTTGAGATTAAAAGAAAACGTAAAGGTGATGTAGTATCTCCACCGAAACCGTTAGTTAAAAGAATGTATAGACCGGTCAAACTACCTCGCGATTTTACTTCTTTAACGATTTGAGAAATATTCTTTCTCGACGGTTGATAGTTCGTTTTTATTGATCAGTCGCAAATTATCTTGATTTTCCCAGGTTGGCTCGTCGTATCCTTTCCATTTGATTAAATACTTATTTACCAGATCGCATTTTTTGTGATCAATTATTCGTTCGACTTCAAAAATATCACCTTTCTTCGTTTCAGCTTCTGTAGGTAAGTCGTTCACTGATTTAAGATCGTTTGGTGACTTGTAGAGAGTATGACCATTCTTTGAACGAATCTGGATTCGATATCCGTCTATTCCAACGATCTCGTAGATGGCTTTACTCCATTTAATCGATTCTTTTGAAATTGCTTTGTTTTTAGTCTGTATATTACGCTTGATCCAATTTCAAGTTGTAGCTGTAGCCTATCCATGGTGTCTCTATTATAATTTAATTCACTCTCCATTACTTGACCTCTAGCTTCGTTAGGAGTCATGTTAATCGAGCTATGAATAGTAGAATTATAATTTTCGATAACATCACTAAGAAGTTTTATCGTGAGAGGCTGTCTGATTTTCATCAAACGTGATTTCAGCGTTCGATTGAAACGTTCAATCTTTCCCATCGTGCTATGATCACCTGCTTCGTTATTGTAATGGATGATGTTTTTAGTTTTGAAATATGCTTGAGCTCTCTTAGACATGAATTCGACTCCATTATCAGTCGTTAAAACATCGACCTTTTGATTTTCAAGTGACTTGATTGCCTTCACCACGCTACTCCAACGTTTATCTTCTATGATCTTAGCGAAGCCTATTCGACTATTAATGTTGATAGCAGTAAAAAATACTTTACCGCTCTTAAACATTAAATCAGCTTGCCAACTATTGGGATTGTGTGAAGTGATCTTAAAATCCTGAAATTGAGACTTTCTCGCTATATCGTTGAATATCTGTTTGATCTTTGTACCAACCTTTCACCTCTTTAAGCTTGATGGTCTTTCTTATTTGTTTTGCTTTTTCATATAGAGCATTAACACCTACATAACCAGTTTTAGGATCATAGTAAAGTTTCTTCAATAAGTTATCTATCGTTTTATCCATGACTATATCATGTTGATAAAAAAATGGCTGAGTGGTCCCCTAAATTTGTAAAGGGACAGTGCTAATTCCGTCATCTAGAACCTGTCTCTTATCATAATAGTACGAAAGGGCAGTTTTCGTCTGCGAGTAAGTGATGATTGAGTTAGTCTCTTTACGAATACGAAAACCTGTATTGGTTCCTTGGATAGTGTAGTGATATTTCTTGATTGACTCATCCTGCTTAACTACTGATTCAAAGTTCTCAGGCGTTAGAACATTAGAGTTTTTCTTCTTTTGTACGCCTTTAGCAGAAAGCTTAATCATAGATTTACCTGTTTCTTTATCGATTTTATCACTTAGATAGCAGATGTAGTTCTTAGATGATAAAGAAACCATAGCATTGCACCTGAATTCTTCTTTGAATAGACCAGGCGTACGGCGATCAAAAGCAGCATTCTCAAGACTATCGTCACGGGGAAACCAATCATACTTATGCTTCTCGAAGTGTTTAACTAAATGTGGCTTGATACATTCTTTAAAGGGGTCTTCACAGGTGAAAGCGATATAGCCACTATCCGTATCCATCTCCTGGTATTCGAAATCAGATCTATCAAAGTAGAAGTCAATACAATCATAATAGAATTGAAGCATTCTCAGCTTAGCAAGTTGATAGATAGCAATGGAAAGATGAATGGGGTTGCTGAGTTTGATACGGCGCTTTGATTTAACTATCTCAACCATTTCATCAGTGAAGTCGGTTCTGGACAGATAAGTGAAGTGTTCGATAGCCTTAATAATTTCATCTTCGTTCGATAGAAACTCAACTTGACGATGCTTAGACATATCCATGCCAGATCGACCAAACGCAGCGTTACCGACGAGCTTCATCATATCAGCAATCATCTCTTTTGATTTATCGACATCGCCTTCACGTCGTGCGTCAGACACTTGCTCCATAAAGGATTTGAAAGGCTTATGAGCAGCTGCTTTGATGAAGCTATAGGTCTTGGTGATGATCATGCCATGCTCGAGATACCATTTTAGTAGAGGTGCGTAGATAAGGATTTTCTCACCAAAGTAACTACCAATAAGCTTACGACTCTTCTTGGACATGTTTTTACCGCGAGACTGATTATAGTCGAACATATGCTTACCAATGACCTCCTCAGTTGGTTCGATATCAATGTTCTTAAAAATAGAGTCATCTCGGAAAAGTAGTCTTTAAGTGTTCTGGTGTTTCTATGTCGCACTCTAAGAAACCAAAGATCTTATTGTCTTTAATATCATCAATGATATTGGCGTAAGGCTCGATAGTAGTTAAACGTCCGCAAGGCATGTCATTTCCTAAGCACCATAGATAAAGAGCATTAGCATCGTATCCAATAACCTTCTTACATAATTTACCACCTCTAATCTTGGTTTCGTTGCGCTTTGCATATCTATTGAAGATGATGGATGGACCGCCAGCGATATTAGCTTTCATCTTATGATAGATTTCTCCTTCCTCTTCATCAATTGAATATACTAAGCGATCGCTGTTGTAGTCAAGCAACTTCTTGTGTCGGAAAGCTTTAATTGACATGTCCTTACGAGCGACATTACACGGCACGCAGCTGATCATGATGTTACCGTCTTTGTGACCAACCCTATTATTAACACGATCAGCTGAAACATTTTCAGTATCCAATTGACAATAGCAATGTGAGCATAGATATTTTTGCTTCTTGAGCAGATAGTTAAGATGTCCAATCGTCATATCGAAATCATGATTAGCTTCCTTATCCTGCTTGATATAGCCTTTGAATCGTCCAATAGGGAAATCAAATGATTTAGCTGCTATCTTAGGAATAGGCTTTAGATCTTTCATACATGTTTGATACATTACCTTCTCGCTAAGACCTGGTAAGCTGACCCGTCAACGAACATATCCAACTCGAAACGTTTGAATAATTCACGATGCTTCTGGATTGCAATGATGAAAGGAGCTACATCGAGGTTGTTGTACCAAATAAGAAGATCTTTGATCGACTTCATTTCATAATGCTTCCAAACAAATTGAACACGCTCATAGTCCTCAGAAGAGATAGACGTTTTACGGAGCTTGCTGTCGAACGCTGATTTGGGAGGGATAGTCGTTTCGTTAAGGATTTCGAATGAAGTGATGTATTCATATGGAAAAACACCCTTAGTCAAGCCACATGAGCAACGATTTTTATCTTCACATGTGCAGCCGCCAATGTACGTATTGAGATACTTATCGAGACTTACGCCTTGTGGAACGTAATTAAGGATATCAAGAAACTTGTATTGCGATGTTGAAATAGCCATGTAACCATTATTCTTGATGACTTTCATATTACCTGATTTGTACAATATGTCGAAAAGATCGGTTCTAATCAGATTGATATCATACGATCCACTATTGAAACCAAGGACTGGAACCTGCTTAAGTATGGTTAATAGACGTCTTGCGTCTTTATTAACGAAGGATGACACATTACAATCAACGAATTCAGCCAAGTTAGAAAATGATTTAGAAGGACCAATCCACTTATGGAGATCACCACTATAAAATATTTCTGTTATGATCTCACCTGGAATCATTGCCAGGCCTAAAGAATCCATTAACTTAATGATCAACTTCTCATATTTCACAACATTATACTCAAAGATTTTATCACGAATCAGCTTGATATAAGTCATCATATCAGTAACCAATAACTTCGAATCAGAGTTAACAAAGCATTCGACACCTTTAGTTAAGCTATCTGATACGCTTGCTGATACAGGAATATGTTCATTATAGAATTGAGTCTTGGCTTCATGGTTAAATTCTTGAGGAGCTAATATAGCTTCTAAATCCCAAACAATAAAATGATCAACATAGTGATCGACATCTCTGATGTTGTACTTCCTTAGCATTGATTGAATCATATTTGGATTAGGTTGATACATCTTTGGCTCTTTAGGAAAAGTAGCAATATTTACTCGATCACACTTCATATTTTTATGATTTGCTAAACGTGAACAATTATCGAAAGTCATCGAGCACGTTGAGCAGATATACTTACTCTGTACCTTATCAATGTTTGTGATGTAGAAAGCATGATTGTCATGTGAAAGGATGTTGAGCGTATCATCATATTTACCTACGGTTGGTCTAATACAATTCACTTCAGTAGTTGCGTTGTTAAAATCATAAATATTAATATTTAGATTGAAACACTCTTCAAATTCATCAAATTTAAGAAGGTCAATCGGCTTGAAGTTTTTGAATAGACCTAATGAGTACTCGATACCCTTAAATCTACAATATTGCTTGAAAGTATCCTTAACAAAAGATTTGATACGATCGGGTCTCTTTGGTTCAGGTTGGTTGTGGTAAGCAATATTGAAGAAAACGCATTTGTTGTTTGTCTTTGTAAAATTGATGATATACTTGTTCTTCTTAATGAATTCTGGTACGACAGCATCACTATCACCGAGAACGTGATCGCGATAATCGATATAGATTCTAAAAGCGGTAATCGCTTTGAGCTTTACTCCTGATTTAGGGTAATTAAGTTTGTCAGCAAGCTCTCTTGTTCTGATATCAGAAACGATTTTTCTCGCATCAGCTCGACTATTCACGGCGAATGGCTTGTCATAAACAGCAGTGTTTTCGATGTTAGGATAGAAGTGAAAGTCCTCATCGTTGATAGGATCATGAAGCGTGTAACCGAGAGCAATATTTACTTTGTAAGCTTTCTTCTGACTTAACAAAACGTGCTCAAGCTTTTCGTAAAACCTCCAGCTGGAATGTATTCATATAGATGAGACTCTCCAAATTTGCTATTGTAGAAACGATATTTAGGATCCTCGTGATAATCGGGAGCTAGCTGCTTGTTTAGCTTATCCATAGTCACATTGTAGTACTTAGCAACCAGTTTTTATTTTTGAATTCACTTACGTTGCTGATGAAAACCATCTTGTTGGTTCGCCCTCGAACCTTTAGACGGTAGCTGGTGCCCCATTTAATAGGTTTAAGTCCTAAACGTTTCAGTCCTTCAAGTTCGTGAGCAAGCATCGTTATATATCGCTGACTAAATTATCTTCTTATATTACTTGTTAGTATATCAAGTTGAACTTTATATATTACTAAAGACAAAAAAATTATTTTTAATTAATTAGATTTTGATGTTTCTTTTTCAATTTGAGGTGGTAACTCAACTTTAGTTACCGTTTTATAGCTACGTTGTCGCTCGTGAATCTGATCACGATGCAAATCATCGTAAATTTTCTGCTTGGCAAGTCTAGTTTCACGTGTCTTAATATAGTAGCGCTTCTGTGAAGCTTTAATACTTTCTTTCATGGCTTGGTAACGTTCGCTTGAGTATGTCATACTTATTATATCACTTTATATATACTACTTAATATATTTGTTAGGATCATATGAAAATAATTCGAGTCGGTTTATATTCATCGTTAAGGCTTTTAAAAAAATGCTTAACTTAGTTGATGTTTTGATTTAGGTAAGCTTGATGCTTCTTTGTCAATTTGTGCTTACCTTGATTGTATCGACTATATACTGAGCCACAGTCGCATTGAATCTTTCTTCTTGGATCGTGTTGAGGTGGTCGATTATTGAGTTTTTCGTCTCCAATTCTAAAAGGATATTCATTAGCATTGATACATTCGTAACGATTGATTGCTAACTGTTTGTATTCGTATATATCGATAGTTTTCTCTATATCATGCTCGCTAAGTAACTCAATTTTGAAGTTATCAACTCCTTGATTCTGGAAAAATACAAATATGGTACAATATGACTTACCGTCTTTCAACCAAGTTTTATATTTTGAATTAATATCGCTCCAGAATTTAGAAATAGACTTAGTCGAACAACCTATATAGTTACATGTCCCATCCTCGTTTGAGATCTTGTAAATGTATCCTTTCATAATTGTTGCTTATCGTATGATATCTTATTATATACTTATAGAAAGTTCGCTTAAGATGGCAACTTTCTAAATTCTGATCTTGATATTTAAATCATTATATAAATGATGTTGTCAGATTTGTATGTAAGATTTTCGGCGACATTGTTTCTATAATCGTTCCTATGAATATTAGGTGCTTGATGACTTATGAAACATCTTCAGGTTAAAAGGAGTGTTCTATTCAATATAAGCTGTTTAGAGGTCTTGTCATTATTTTCACTCCTACATTTAAAATTGGATTAAATCCATGTTTAAATGCTTAAATGTAGGATTGAAATTTTTGGTAGTCATTTCAGCTCCGATTCAACTACTGTTGAGCATCGTCAAGAGACGAGGAAGCCCAAATCGGACCTTGGCCATATCTCGGCCCCAGAGCTCGTACGAGGACGTAGATTCGACAGTTGAGCTTCTCGCAACGAGTTAGCGTCGTCAAGAAACGAGGAAGCCCAAATCGGACCTTGTCCATATCTCGGCCCCCAGAGCTCGTACGAGGACGTAGATTCGACTGTTGAGCTTCTTGCAACGAGTTGAGCGTCGTCAAGAGACGAGGAAGCCCAAATCGGACCTTGGCCATATCTCGGCCCCCAGAGCTCGTACGAGGACGTAGATTCGACTGTTGAGCTTCTCGCAACGAGTTGAGCGTCGTCAAGAGACGAGGAAGCCCAAATCGGACCTTGTCCATATCTCGGCCCCCAGAGCTCGTACGAGGACGTAGATTCGACAGTTGAGCTTCTCGCAACAAGTTGAGCTTCGTCAAGAGACGAGGAAGCCCAAATCGGACCTTGTCCATATCTCGGCCCCAGAGCTCGTACGAGGACGTAGATTCGACTTTTGAGCTTCTCGCAACGAGTTGAGCGTCGTCAAGAGACGAGAAGCCCAAATCGGACCTTGGCCATATCTCGGCCCCCAGAGCTCGTACGAGGACGTAGATTCGACTGTTGAGCTTCTCGCAACGAGTTGAGCGTCGTCAAGAGACGAGGAAGCCCAAATCGGACCTTGGCCATATCTCGGCCCCCAGAGCTCGTACGAGGACGTAGATTCGACTGTTGAGCTTCTCGCAACGAGTTGAGCGTCGTCAAGAGACGAGGAAGCCCAAATCGGACCTTGGCCATATCTCGGCCCCCAGAGCTCGTACGAGGACGTAGATTCGACTGTTGAGCTTCTTGCAACGAGTTGAGCGTCGTCAAAGACGAGGAAGCCCAAATCGGACCTTGGCCATATCTCGGCCCCCAGAGCTCGTACGAGGACGTAGATTCGACTGTTGAGCTTCTTGCAACGAGTTGAGCGTCGTCAAGAACGAGGAAGCCCAAATCGGACCTTGTCCATATCTCGGCCCCCAGAGCTCGTACGAGGACGTAGATTCGACTTTTGAGCTTCTCACAACGAGTTGAGCGTCGTCAAGAGACGAGGAAGCCCAAATCGGACCTTGGCCATATCTCGGCCCCAGAGCTCGTACGAGGACGTAGATTCGACTTTTGAGCTTCTGCAACGAGTTGAGCGTCGTCAAGAAGGAGGAAGCCCATCGGACCTTGGCCATATCTCGGCCCCCAGAGCTCGTACGAGGACGTAGATTCGACTGTTGAGCTTCTTGCAACAGAGTTGAGCGTCGTCAAAAAGGAGGAAGCCCAAATCGGACCTTGGCCATATCTCGGCCCCAGAGCTCGTACGAGGACGTAGATTCGACTGTTGAGCTTCTCGCAACGAGTTGAGCGTCGTCAAGAAACGAGGAAGCCCAAATCGGACCTTGGCCATATCTCGGCCCCAGAGCTCGTACGAGGACGTAGATTCGACAGTTGAGCTTCTCGCAACAAGTTGAGCGTCGTCAAGATACGAGGAAGCCCAAATCGGACCTTGGCCATATCTCGGCCCCCAGAGCTCGTACGAGGACGTAGATTCGACTGTTGAGCTTCTCGCAACAAGTTGAGCGTCGTCAAGATACGAGGAAGCCCAAATCGGACCTTGGCCATATCTCGGCCCACGAGGACGTAGATTCGACTGTTGAGCTTCTCGCAATGAGTTGAGCTCGTCAAGAGAGGAGGAAGCCCAAATCGGACCTTGTCCATATCTTGGCCCACAGAGCTCGTACGAGGACGTAGATTCGACTGTTGAGCTTCTTGCAACTAGTTAGGCGTCGTCAAAAAGGAGGAAGCCCAAATCGGACCTTGGCCATATCTCGGCCCCCAGAGCTCGTACGAGGACGTAGATTCGACAGTTGAGCTTCTCGCAACAAGTTGAGCGTCGTCAAGATACGAGGAAGCCCAAATCGGACCTTGGCCATATCTCGGCCCACGAGGACGTAGATTCGACTGTTGAGCTTCTCGCAATGAGTTGAGCTACGTCAAGAGAGGAGGAAGCCCAAATCGGACCTTGTCCATATCTTGGCCCACAGAGCTCGTACGAGGACGTAGATTCGACTGTTGAGCTTCTTGCAACTAGTTAGGCGTCGTCAAAAAGGAGGAAGCCCAAATCGGACCTTGGCCATATCTCGGCCCCCAGAGCTCGTACGAGGACGTAGATTCGACAGTTGAGCTTTTCGCAACAAGTTGAGCGTCGTCAAGATACGAGGAAGCCCAAATCGGACCTTGTCCATATCTCGGCCCACAGAGCTCGTACGAGGACGTAGATTCGACTGTTGAGCTTCTTGCAACTAGTTAGGCGTCGTCAAAAGGAGGAAGCCCAAATCGGACCTTGGCCATATCTCGGCCCCAGAGCTCGTACGAGGACGTAGATTCGACTGTTGAGCTTCTTGCAACTAGTTAGGCGTCGTCAAGATACGAGGAAGCCCAAATCGGACCTTGGCCATATCTCGGCCCCCAGAGCTCGTACGAGGACGTAGATTCGACAGTTGAGCTTCTCGCAACAAGTTGAGCGTCGTCAAGATACGAGGAAGCCCAAATCGGACCTTGGCCATATCTCGGCCCCCAGAGCTCGTACGAGGACGTAGATTCGACAGTTGAGCTTCTCGCAACAAGTTGAGCGTCGTCAAGATACGAGGAAGCCCAAATCGGACCTTGGCCATATCTCGGCCCACGAGGACGTAGATTCGACTGTTGAGCTTCTCGCAATGAGTTGAGCTACGTCAAGAGAGGAGGAAGCCCAAATCGGACCTTGTCCATATCTTGGCCCACAGAGCTCGTACGAGGACGTAGATTCGACTGTTGAGCTTCTTGCAACTAGTTAGGCGTCGTCAAAAAGGAGGAAGCCCAAATCGGACCTTGGCCATATCTCGGCCCCCAGAGCTCGTACGAGGACGTAGATTCGACAGTTGAGCTTTTCGCAACAAGTTGAGTGTCGTCAAGATACGAGGAAGCCCAAATCGGACCTTGTCCATATCTTGGCCCACAGAGCTCGTACGAGGACGTAGATTCGACTGTTGAGCTTCTTGCAACTAGTTAGGCGTCGTCAAAAAGGAGGAGGCCCAAATCGGACCTTGGCCATATCTCGGGCCCCAGAGCTCGTACGAGGACGTAGATTCGACTGTTGAGCTTCTTGCAACTAGTTAGGCGTCGTCAAGATACGAGGAAGCCCAAATCGGACCTTGGCCATATCTCGGCCCCCAGAGCTCGTACGAGGACGTAGATTGGACGTTTGAGCTTCTTGCAACAAGTTGAGCGTCGTCAAGATACGGGAAGCCCAAATCGGACCTTGGCCATATCTCGGCCCCCAGAGCTCGTACGAGGACGTAGATTCGACTGTTGAGCTTCTTGCAACAAGTTGAGCGTCGTCAAGATACGAGGAAGCCCAAATCGGACCTTGGCCATATCTCGGGCCACGAGGACGTAGATTCGACTGTTGAGCTTCTCGCAATGAGTTGAGCTACGTCAAGAGAGGAGGAAGCCCAAATCGGACCTTGTCCATATCTTGGCCCACAGAGCTCGTACGAGGACGTAGATTCGACTGTTGAGCTTCTTGCAACTAGTTAGGCGTCGTCAAAAAGGAGGAAGCCCAAATCGGACCTTGGCCATATCTCGGCCCCCAGAGCTCGTACGAGGACGTAGATTCGACGTTTGAGCTTCTTGCAACGAGTTGAGCTCGTCAAGAGAGGAGGAAGCCCAAATCGGACCTTGTCCATATCTTGGCCCACAGAGCTCGTACGTGGACGTAGATTCGACTGTTGAGCTTCTTGCAACTAGTTAGGCGTCGTCAAAAAGGAGGAAGCCCAAATCGGACCTTGGCCATATCTCGGCCCTCAGAGCTCGTACGAGGACGTAGATTCGACAGTTGAGCTTTTCGCAACAAGTTGAGCGTCGTCAAGATACGAGGAAGCCCAAATCGGACCTTGGCCATATCTCGGCCCCTGAGCTCGTACGAGGACGTAGATTCGACAGTTGAGCTTCTCGCAACAAGTTGAGCGTCGTCAAGATACGAGGAAGCCCAAATCGGACCTTCGCCATATCTCGGCCCACGAGGACGTAGATTCGACTGTTGAGCTTCTCGCAATGAGTTGAGCTACGTCAAGAGAGGAGGAAGCCCAAATCGGACCTTGTCCATATCTTGGCCCACAGAGCTCGTACGAGGACGTAGATTCGACTGTTGAGCTTCTTGCAACTAGTTAGGCGTCGTCAAAAAGGAGGAAGCCCAAATCGGACCTTGGCCATATCTCGGCCCCCAGAGCTCGTACGAGGACGTAGATTCGACAGTTGAGCTTTTCGCAACAAGTTGAGCGTCGTCAAGATACGAGGAAGCCCAAATCGGACCTTGTCCATATCTTGGCCCACAGAGCTCGTACGAGGACGTAGATTCGACTTTTGAGCTTCTTGCAACTAGTTAGAGCGTCGTCAAGGAGGAAGCCCAAATCGGACCTTGGCCATATCTCGGCCCACGAGGACGTAGATTCGACTGTTGAGCTTCTCGCAATGAGTTGAGCTACGTCAAGAGAGGAGGAAGCCCAAATCGGACCTTGTCCATATCTTGGCCCACAGAGCTCGTACAAGGACGTAGATTCGACTGTTGAGCTTCTTGCAACTAGTTAGGCGTCGTCAAAAAGGAGGAAGCCCAAATCGGACCTTGGCCATATCTCGGCCCCCAGAGCTCGTACGAGGACGTAGATTCGACAGTTGAGCTTCTCGCAACAAGTTGAGCGTCGTCAAGATACGAGGAAGCCCAAATCGGACCTTGTCCATATCTTGGCCCACAGAGCTCGTACGAGGACGTAGATTCGACTGTTGAGCTTCTTGCAACTAGTTAGGCGTCGTCAAAAAGGAGGAAGCCCAAATCGGACCTTGGCCATATCTCGGCCCCCAGAGCTCGTACGAGGACGTAGATTCGACAGTTGAGCTTTTCGCAACAAGTTGAGCGTCGTCAAGATACGAGGAAGCCCAAATCGGACCTTGGCCATATCTCGGCCCCCTGAGCTCGTACGAGGAAGTAGATTCGACAGTTGAGCTTCTCGCAACAAGTTGAGCGTCGTCAAGATACGAGGAAGCCCAAATCGGACCTTGGCCATATCTCGGCCCACGAGGACGTAGATTCGACTGTTGAGCTTCTCGCAATGAGTTGAGCTACGTCAAGAGAGGAGGAAGCCCAAATCGGACCTTGTCCATATCTTGGCCCACAGAGCTCGTACGAGGACGTAGATTCGACTGTTGAGCTTCTTGCAACTAGTTAGGCGTCGTCAAAAAGGAGGAAGCCCAAATCGGACCTTGGCCATATCTCGGCCCCCAGAGCTCGTACGAGGACGTAGATTCGACAGTTGAGCTTTTCGCAACAAGTTGAGCGTCGTCAAGATACGAGGAAGCCCAAATCGGACCTTGTCCATATCTTGGCCCACAGAGCTCGTACGAGGACGTAGATTCGACTGTTGAGCTTCTTGCAACTAGTTAGGCGTCGTCAAAAAGGAGGAAGCCCAAATCGGACCTTGGCCATATCTCGGGCCCCAGAGCTCGTACGAGGACGTAGATTCGACAGTTGAGCTTTTCGCAACAAGTTGAGCGTCGTCAAGATACGAGGAAGCCCAAATCGGACCTTGGCCATATCTCGGCCCCCAGACCTCGTACGAGGACGTAGATTCGACTGTTGAGCTTCTTGCAATGAGTTGGGCGTCGTCAAGAGACGAGGAAGCCCAAATCGGACCTTGGCCATATCTCGGCCCACAGAGCTCGTACGAGGACGTAGATTCGACTGTTGAGCTTCTTGCAACTAGTTAGGCGTCGTTACGCAACGAGGAAGCCCAAATCGGACCTTGGCCATATCTCGGCCCCCAGAGCTCGTACGAGGACGTAGATTCGACTGTTGAGCTTCTTGCAACTAGTTAGGCGTCGTCAAAAAGGAGGAAGCCCAAATCGGACCTTGGCCATATCTCGGCCCCAGAGCTCGTACGAGGACGTAGATTCGACAGTTGAGCTTTCGCAACAAGTTGAGCGTCGTCAAGATACGAGGAAGCCCAAATCGGACCTTGTCCATATCTCGGCCCACAGAGCTCGTACGAGGACGTAGATTCGACTGTTGAGCTTCTTGCAACTAGTTAGGCGTCGTCAAAAAGGAGGAAGCCCAAATCGGACCTTGGCCATATCTCGGCCCCAGAGCTCGTACGAGGACGTAGATTCGACAGTTGAGCTTTTCGCAACAAGTTGAGCGTCGTCAAGATACGAGGAAGCCCAAATCGGACCTTGGCCATATCTCGGCCCCAGAGCCTCGTACGAGGACGTAGATTCGACTGTTGAGCTTCTTGCAATGAGTTGAGCGTCGTCAAGAGACGAGGAAGCCCAAATCGGACCTTGGCCATATCTCGGCCCACAGAGCTCGTACGAGGACGTAGATTCGACTGTTGAGCTTGCAACTAGCTGAGTTAGCGTCGTTAAGCAACGAGAAAGCCCAAATCGGACCTTGGCCATATCTCGGCCCCCAGAGCTCGTACGAGGACGTAGATTCGACTGTTGAGCTTCTTGCAACGAGTTGAGCGTCGTCATGACGACGAGAAGCCCAAATCGGACCTTGGCCATATCTCGGCCCACAGAGCTCGTACGAGGACGTAGATTCGACTGTTGAGCTTCTTGCAACTAGTTAGGCGTCGTCAAGAGACGAGGAAGCCCAAATCGGACCTTGGCCATATCTCGGCCCCAGAGCTCGTACGAGGACGTAGATTCGACAGTTGAGCTTCTTGCAATGAGTTGGTCGTCGTTACGCGACGAGAAAGCCCAAATCGGACCGTGTCCATATCTCGGCCCACAGAGCTCGTACGCGGACGTAGATTCGACTGTTGAGCTTCTTGCAACTAGTTAGGCGTCGTCAAAAGGAGGAAGCCCAAATCGGACCTGGCCATATCTCGGCCCCCAGAGCTCGTACGAGGAAGTAGATTCGACAGTTGAGCTTCTCGCAACAAGTTGAGCGTCGTCAAGATACGAGGAAGCCCAAATCGGACCTTGGCCATATCTCGGCCCAGAGACGAGGACGTAGATTCGACTGTTGATCTTCTCGCAACGAGTTGAGCTGTCGTCAAGAGACGAGGAAGCCCAAATCGGACCTTGTCCATATCTTGGCCCACAGAGCTCGTACGAGGACGTAGATTCATCTTTTGAGCTTCTTGCAACTAGTTAGGCGTCGTCAAAAAAGGAGGAAGCCCAAATCGGACCTTGGCCATATCTCGGCCCCAGAGCTCGTACGAGGACGTAGATTCGACAGTTGAGCTTTTCGCAAACGAGTTGAGGCTGTCACGCGACGAGGAAGGCCCAAATCGGACCTTGTCCATATCTCGGCCCACAGAGCTCGTACGAGGACGTGATTCGACAGTTGAGCTTCTTGCAACGAGTTGAGCGTCGTCAGCGAGAGGGCCCAAATCGGACCTTGTCCATATCTCGGCCCCAGAGCTCGTACGAGGAC